>CM019148.1:258543046-258638394 GCA_009733165.1 Naja naja | reverse complement strand
ATTTTAATATAAATGCAGCTCACTTCTCCAGATATAAAGAGTTAGTTTATGGATATAGGATTTAAACTGGGTTGCGACGAGAGAGAAAGACAGATTGGTTATGTTGATATAGGCTACATGTGGAACAGATTACAAGTATGCATCAAAGCTCAATACCAGCTATAACAAAACTTGTAAACATTCATACCGCTATATGCTCATATTAACATCAGAATCTCATTTATTTCACTGGAATATATTTCCACAGATAAAGCTTCGTGGGCTTCTAATATGTTTTCTTCTTCTTCTGCTTCTACTTCTGGCAGCTATATAGACAAGTCCATGCATACAAACTCAGCTTTCTTGGCAACCTTTTTGCAAGTGGTTTTCTACTGCCTAAGGCTGAGAGAAAGTGACTGGCCCAAAGTCACCCATATGTCTTCCATGCCTAAGGCAAGTTAAGAACTCACTAGACAATTCAGGATCTATTCAGTCAGGGATATTTCCTTATCTACTTCCCATTTCCTGACAGGTTCCCCAGTGACTTTCTTTGTAGGAAGCTGGCAAGAAATGTTGGAAATGATGATCATGTGACAGACCTGTGAAGTGGTTATGATTTTGTCAATTTTCAATCCTACGGGAGTCATGGAGATCCCATGTCAACCACTTGCATTCCCAAAATCCTACCTGATCAGCAAGCATCTGAGTTGCTCATTTGTCCTTCCCTTGCTGTCCACCACTCTTAATTTTTTTCAAATTTCAGCTTCAGTTCTAAACCAGCCAATTGCTGCTTGCCTGTTGGGCCTTGCTGCCAGCTAATTAGGTGCAGGAGCAGAAGAATATGGGAAAGAAAAGTAGGGATATGGCTTTACCATCTTTCCCTATACCACACAACCTACAGAAAGTGTACTTGGAAGGCGCAGTGGCACTGAAGTGGCCACAACTTTCCCAAATTTCATTCCTATGGGAGTCACGGGTCCTAATATTCTGTACATTAGATCATTTGAGTTACCTGATTCAATAATTTCGCCAAATGAAGAGTTACAAACAGACACAAGAGTATATAAATAGATGGTCGGTCTCCTAGCTTCTAATCCAGCATCTTCATCTGCTATACCCAATTAGCTCATTTTTTAAAAATGTAATAATACTTCTGTCCCATATAAATTTAACTTTTGTTATAAACTTTAAACAATATATTATTACCCAGAAATGGACACCATGACTGCAAGTTAGTTTCACAAAAAGAAACATCTTGGTCAGGCAGCCTCCTACTACTGAGCAGTAGCTGTAAATCCAGAAGGACCACCAAGTCCGTACCAGTCTCAAATAGTGAAGTACTACACCATCCATCCAATGGTTAAAACATCCCTGATCGGGGGGGGGAGGGGGAATCAAAATACCACAACCACTTAGTCTTGTCAAGACTGAGGCAAGTTTATACCTCTCTATCCAGACCCTACAATATTCAATTACTTACTTTGCTTACTGTAACATTTTCTAAGCACAAAAGGTTGATTTAACCCGAAGAAACAAAAATCTAGATCAGTGAAATTAAGATGTTTTCTATAACATATATACAGTATTAAGATAATCCTTTAGAACTATGCATAATCTTGCAATATTGGTATGTGATCTGACCTTCATCCAAGGCCTATTTAACAAAAAAAAGATACTCTGGTTAAACAGACATTACCCCAAATAGTGTACTGTATTATGTCTTTACTGAACACCTTGAGCCACTATTCATTGTATTAAAAACTATATTCCCAAGGTTGCATGCACCATTATCCAAATTACACATGGCCTCGTGTGAGGCTTTGAATTGGACAAGGGAGTACATCACCTCGGGAAGAAGGCCTGGAATGGGTCTTAGCCGAATGACCAGGTGTGATTTGGTTAATGACAGCAACTGGGACTGCTGGAATTGCAATTGCTCAGTGATGAGGTCATGTGGAGTCAAGCTTTACAATCGCATAACTCAGCAATGGAAATTCTGGTCTTTGTACCATCATTCTAACAAACTAATGAACTTATAAATTACCATTAGTATATTGTGCAGCATATTCATAAGGAATACCAGACTGATATAGAAAAAGTTTGATATAACAGTCATTATTACCATATCTACTGCATGTATAGTTTCTCTAAAGAATGCATTGGATCCATAGAGGTTGGCAGAAAAGAGAGGACTTGTAAACTCACAAGCCTTTGAATCACAATGGAATTAACTAACAATGTAACAATGAAAGCCTTAGGGAAATATGAAGGCAGACAATAGGTTGGACTTGTCTAAATTGCTACAGAAGAGTTCTGTCAGCAT
This sequence comes from Naja naja, assembly GCA_009733165.1. Lineage (NCBI taxonomy): Eukaryota > Metazoa > Chordata > Lepidosauria > Squamata > Elapidae > Naja > Naja naja. Next base: position 258,636,092 of record CM019148.1, on the reverse strand, counting down.
ATCATGCAGTGTAACCTAACTGCCAGAACTATTTGTTTAATATTGACTAATTAAGCATTGTATAGCATTATAAAAGCTTACTCAGTCTCTAACATTAATACCACTCCTAGTAAAGATAGTGTCCCACTGTACACTGTCATAATCAATATACATGAAATATTTTCAAATAATTGCAAATTACAAACAAAACAAAAAATAACAAAAAATTCCACTCCAAATCTCAAAATTCTTACTGTATTTACAAGTTAGATAAATAAAAAAGAGAATCATTCCAACAAATGCCTTTCTTAATGACTGAAATTCAAAAGTAGGTCATATTCTCAAAAGGAAAAAAACTATCTTAAGATCTACCTAAAATGCAAAATATACCTGCCTAACAACATTAATACATTTAGTATAATTTTTGTAGGTTATGAAATAAAAGAAACATTTAAAAAATGCAACAGTGGAAACTATAGCCATGTACAACACTGAGAAATTAAAACAAAGAAAAATACATATAATACAGTGTGAACTCAAATATAATGCTATTTATCTATATAAAATCATTAATAATAATTTGGTTTGTACCTATTTAACAAAGGAAGAAGAAGAAAAAATAGGTATAATTTTTCTTTGTTTAGTAAAACTGTTACTAATGCACGCATACAGTATCAGTAACTCCCCCATCTCTTTGTTTACTATCTAGCTTGAATAAGAATCTTGCAGAGAACTTAAAAGGTACACAAAATTTTACAACAAAGTTGAATATTTGATATTGCACACAAACTTTGTTTTTTCAATGGCTAGCATTATAAGATACTTTATTTAAATACAAAAAAGCAACATCCTACCCAACAGCCTAATTTACAGTAATATGAATAAAAAGTATGCATTTGGAACAAAGATTCAAAAAGAAAAAGTTGTTGGCATGGACACCTTAAAAAGTGCAGATTGTGCAGATATTTTAAATTCCATGATTATATTACTATCCATGAAGCTGATAAATTTGTCAATTTAAAACTGTATCTATTTGGACAAACCACTTTAGACAACAGGTTCATTCATATATTTTTAATGTTCTGACACTCAATTACTCATATAAGAAAACATTAGCTAAAGAACAAGCATTCCTAAAGTGAAAATGGTGAAGCATTTTACCATGCTAAGTCTCCACTGTTAGCCTCACAATCCAGACATCATACAAGTTTATGAGTTCACAGGCTACCTTAGCTCTTATTTTGGAAGAATAAAATATAGCTCCATTTATAGCAATGTTTTTCAAACTTTTTGTATTTGGGGTACAAGTTTCATACTGTACTAATTGGCTATAGAATTTCTGTATATTGAAAAATAATCCAAGGATTGTCTCTCACTCCTGCTGCAAAGTACAGATTAAGCTTATTTTCCATAACTGGTGCAGATGTTTTAGGACTCATCTTTCAGTGTTTCTTATGTGTAGGCTCCAGAATAGAGAATACTGGATTAGATCAACTAATGTGATATTTGTATCCTGCATTGACTAAAAGCACACCCTCAGTTATAATACAGTTCAGAGTGTGCTTGTAGCTATATCCTGCAGGGAAGTATTAGGATAACAAGTCTTTTAGAAATGTTTATTCAACATTATATGCTTTCTCCTCTAAGTATACCAGCAAGCTTTTGAGTAATGTAAAGTGCCCTAAAATATTGTCTAAAAATAACTATTTTCCAAACCACTTTGTGATCCAATAATATATCTATCTATTTCACACTATGGCACAGTAAGTTTATCAACTTTAATCAAACTGCTAGACAACGAACACATTTTTCTTCTCAGTAAACATGCTGCTACCTTGCTGATGTTACCATCTAATAGGTGTTAGAAAGTATAGTCATATTCTTTGAAACAAACATTTTTTAAAAAAACCATTAAGAACTAAAAATAATAGGATGGAGATTCAAAGTAATCAAAAGGGACTGTTGCATTCTTTCTTTTCCCAACAATTATCTTTCTTTCATTCTACAGCACTGGGAATACCCCTTTCAAATGCACCCTGTACAGGTAGTTCTTGACTACAATTGAGCCCAGAACTTAGGTTACTAAGTGAGAAATGTGTCAAGTGAGTTTTGCCCCATTTTACGACTTTTCTTGTGACATTTGTTAAGTGAACTACTGCAGTTATTAAATTAGTAACACAATTGTTAAGTGAATCTGGCTTCCCCACTGACTTTGCTCATCAGAAAGTCGCAAAGGATTACCCCATGACGCTGGCATATTGCAACCGTCATAAATATGAACCAGTTGTCAAGCATCTGAATGTAAATCACCCATAGGGATGCTGCAATGGTTGTGTGAAAAGTGGTCATAGTGTGAAAAATGGTCATAACTCATGGTTGTAACTTCAAACGGTCACTAAACGAGCTGCTGTAGTGGAGGACTACCTGTACTGAAAAATCGTTGACGATCGATTGGGACCATGGATACGAAGCCCCTGCTACTTCAGAGACTCTTTTCTGAATCTCCAGCGCCCCCTAGAGGCCGCCTCTGGCTTTTCTCATCGGCCGGGGGCGGCAAGCTCCTCCAACAGTCAATCTCTACCGGCTCCAGTCATGTTTGTTTCTGCCTCGGGCACAACAACCCAAACCTCTCTGGAACGTTAAGAGGAATAAGGACCCCCCACAGAACAAAAATTAGGCTTACGAACCTCCTGGAGAAATCTCGCCCCGACCTGCCTCTCTGAAACGCCACAGGAGCGCAGGAATGTCAGCTGTCATAGCTACTAAATCCCAAGCAGGGGTCTCGGCCGCGAGTGGCCCAGGACCAGCTGCCCTCCTCCGGCCCTTTTCCTACCAACGGCAGGCTCCCAGGCTCCGCTCTTCTGGGAAGAGCCCATCCGAAGATCCCTGCCCTCAAGGGGCAGCGCTGAAGCTAATAAGCCCACCGAGGCCTAACCCCGAGGGAGCACAGCCCAAGTCCCTCCAGCTCCTTGGAGACGCGAAACAACCCAAAGCAGCCGCCGGCATATGGAAGCCCACAAGGGGGTGCGCCGAGTCGGGATCGCCAAGGCCTCTCCCGATATCGCCGGACTCCCTCTGCCTTCTCCAGCCTGACAGGCGCCCCCCCGGCTCTGCGAAGGAGGTCCGGTTCCTTCCCTCGGAGCTCTGCCGAGCATCGCCTGGCTCCCCCCACCACCCGCCACCCTCACCTCGGTCGGTCCTCCCCTCAGCCTCACTCCCTATCGCATTGTCCTTCTCCGGGGAACCAGCAGACCTCTCCTAGGCCGAGCCCCACGCGAAATAAAGGTTCTCCCCACATTTTATCGAGGGGACCCCCCCACCTTTCTCCTCAGCTACGAGAAGCCCCCACCCCCCACACGCCTCCGTATCCCCGGACCAGGCCCAACCCAACGGGCCTCGCTTCTGCCTCCCGCCCCCTCCCCGGAAGGAGTGGGGCCCTTGCCCGTGTGCCAGTTCCAGCCCCCCCCCCTTTCGTCCACGCGAAGCACTCACCTCCCGATTGCCACCGAGCCCCGCCGTCCTGCTTGCCCCCCGCGGCCCCCGAATCCAAAGCCTCTGTCGTCGAGACAGAGACTCCCAACCAGAGGCGAAAAAAAATTAATCATAAAAAAAATAATAAAAATAATTCCAAGGGGGAAAAAATGGCGGATTAAAATCCAAGATGGCGGCACCAAAGGGCGAATAATCTCGGGCAACGCTGCCAGAGATCCATCCGCCGAGTCCGCGAGAAGAAGTCCCCGAGGCCGCACACAACGACCCTGCAGCGCTACAACGGTGCCGCGGTACGTTGCGAGTCTTCTACGAGCAGAGCCTGACACCTCCAGCAGACCCGCGCCGGCGAAATCCTGCTGTGCGCAAAAGCCTTTTGTCTTTCCTCTAGGCCCCTTGGCTTCCTCGCACGGCCATAAGAAACGCCTCCTGCTTGTGCGCTCTGAGAAGGCGGAGGAACACTTCAGACTGGGAAAGGACTTCTTTTGCGAGAGCGGAGGGATACATCACCACAGAGATTCTTACCTTAGTGTACTGTTTTAACTCGAGGGGCCGAAGAGAGGTAGCAGCCAAGCATCGCCTCTGCAGTCCCGACACCTCTCTGGGAGGCGGAAGAACATTGCCAGTACGGTTACATATCCTCGCAAGGTTCGAAGCGGAGGGATACACGCATAAACAAGGGATGTTTAGCAGAGTTTTGTGAGACCGAAAGAAATCCATTAAAAATCAATCCGCCCTACTCCCTCCCCTCCAGCCCTTTAAATAAACCCGAACTTTGACGAAACCCGTCAGGCCGCTGCTGGCCGCTCGGTTCGGAGATTCGCTATGGCAGCCTAATTCATCTGCCCTTAAATTGACGCCGGCCGAGGCGAGTGCAGCTCCCTGGCCGCGAGTTACTCGGGCGTGTATCTCCCGGATTCGAGGCTCCTAATTTAGCTTCGTATTGGAGACCGCGGGAAAGAAGGAATCCGAACCCAGACCCGATTGTTCACAATTCCTTTCAAACGTTCAGAACAAAAGTTTAGTTGGGGAAAGATGACGTTGGAAACCACTGTCCTGCGCGATGCGCAATGGGGGGCTCTCCTAAACAAATATTTTCCAAAGAGGGCTGGATAGACAACTTGGTGTCATATTCTTTTAGTGCATCCTGTGGGCGGTTGTCATTTAGCTTTGATCTTCCGAGGGCTGGCTTGTAGGTTAATTTAGTCACTAAAACTTGACTCGGTACACAAACAGCGTAGTTTTTCATCGCTTTCTTTGTCATAACCACAAATTTAACCTTTTGGGGTTCCCCTTTTCTTGTTCCTTTCAGTTTGCAGTAGTTTGGCTCTTTTGCATATTTTAAGATTTACATCTAGAGCAGGTAGTAGACTGCAGCAGCTCAGTCCTTTTCTGGGGAAGATACCTTGGAGGTCTTTCCTAGATAGACTAAACTGTTACCTATTTCCTTTAACTAGGTCTGTTATGTGTACAGGTACTTATATGTTGGAGAGATCTTGTTAATAATGAATTGTTCTATTTTCACAACCCTCGAGCAGAGCTCAAAAGCGTGGCTTCTGTTATATAACCATTATATCAGCTGTTTAAAAAAAACAAGGAAAGATGTATTTGTTAAAGGGATTCAAGGAAGGTAAAAAGAGGGGAACCTAAGGAAAACTGGGCAGGAAAACAATGGGAAAGTAGCAAGCCTGAGTAAGTTGATTCACATGACAAATGATTTTGCAAACTTTCGACAAGTGATGCTCTAGATTGGATATCTTTGATATTTTTTCAAATCTTTAGGAGAATCACTGTGGTGTGTTTGCCACTGCGTATCTAGACAATGAGTGACATTGAAAATGCATGTGCTGCATTCCCCCCTTGTCAAAACTGACCATGTAAACAAGATCCCATGCTTATGTGGTACAAATCTGGGGTAGTATACATTTCCAATTTGAATTATAGGCATCTTTGTTTAGGATCAGCAATTTGGTCATTAGGCTAAATTGTTGCTAAGTGAAAGCATGACTGTGCTTATGATCTTTCTTCAGCTTTTCTTTGCTTTACAGACCCACAAAGTTTGTAAATCAGGGCTGTCAAACTCGCAGCCCACTTGCTGGATGCATCACGAACTGGCCACGCCCATGTCCGGTTTAGTGAAGGGGAAAAAAATCCGATATGTCTTGTGATGCCGTCGTGATGTGAGTTTGACACTCCTGTTGTAAATGCAAGGACTGGTTGCAAACTTACTTTGTCGTCACTGTCATAACTGTAGTTGCTAAATGAGAGTTACCTTATTGTTTGAATTCTACATAGTGTGGGACATCCAGTTACAACATCCACCACAGATGCCTTGTTGTCTCTATCTGAAGGTATCCAGTGAATGAAAACTCACCACTTTGCTAATAAACAGTTCCATTGCTGAACTATTAACATTAGAATATTTTTTCTAAAGTTCAGGCAAAATCTGCCATTCTGTAGCACCATTGCTCCAAATTCTGTCTTCTGAGATTTCCATGGGATATTTCTTCATGTCTAGTGGAATATCTGTAACATTTGAACCCACTCAGAATAGTGGTTGCTATGGTACAAAAGTAAGCTTGGGATCTTGATTAACAGGCTGTATGCAATAGCAAGTAATGTTGTGCATCTACTGTTAATCAAACTGATTGGCTTAGCCTGTTGTCATGTAAAACCTTGAACTGCAAACTATATTGGTGTGTAGCACAACAGTATTTGCAAGGAAAGGTAAATATAAAATTAAGGTATTGATCTTGATTGCATGTGCCAAGACCCGTATGTTGGAGGGGCATTCAAAAGATATGAAGCTTCAATTGTTTTTTCACAACCAATATTTTGACTTTTTTGATCTCTCCAGAGATTGGTCTAGTTTGTTGTGCAAGCACACCCAGCGTGGTTGATAATTCAATGTGAGAAACCTGGAAAATTGGATTAATTGAATAAAACTTATAGGTCAAAAACTTTCATTTCCGGCCAGAATGGATAATTCAATAGGCAGTACACTGGATAAAATTGTTAGCTAGACTACATCTTCCATTCAATCATGTCTGTTCTCAAAGACTGCCTGCATAAATTACTGCAGTTTTCTTGGCCAGGTTTTTCAGAAGTGGTTTGTTATTTCCACCACTAAGACTGAGAGAAAATGCCCAAGGTCACCCAGATGAGATTTTCTACCTAAGGGCAGACTAGAATCATGGTCTGCCTTAACCACTGCACCAAACTGGCTCTCATAGACTGCATCTAAACCACTTTAAATAATTAATTGCTGCTTCTGCTTCTATTGCTAGTTTATAGAGAAATCTAGGCTGAAATATGGTTGGATAATTTATGATTCAGTATTAGGTCCTTGGTTATCTCTGTGCTTGGTTGTTTTCTTGCAGCTGTTTCATTACCCAAACTAGATAACATCATCAGTGGTAATTAGGAGTAGGGTTCACTCTCAATTTATATTCTAATGCAGGGGTCTCCAACCTGGGCAACTTTAAGACTTGTGGACTTCAACTCCCAGAATTCCTCAGCCAGCTTAGCTTAGCTGGCTGAGGAATTCTGAGAGTTGAAGTCCAAGTAAAAGTGCCCAGGTTGGAGACCCCTGTTCTAGTGGCTTGCCCTGTCAATGCTTGTGCGAGTGATTTTGAAGATTCTTTAGTTGGGCTGTTTACTGTTAGCCGAAGAGCCTCCTAAGACACTCCCCACCAACACTGACAGGGCAAGCCATTAGAATATAAACTGAGAGCAAACTCCACTTCTTATTGGTACTGATGATATTACCTAGTTTGGATAATAAAATGTCTGCAAGAAAACAACCAAGCTCAGAGAGCAGCAAAGAACTCTCATTTCAACCCTGAGCTACAAATATTCTCCTTTATCGGTAATTCAGTATGTCATACAAAGAGAGCCAGATTATTGTAGTGGTTAAGGGATCAGGCTACAAATGGATTCAACATGTAATTGCTAAAATATATAAACTTCTGTTTGAGGTTTGAAACAAAAGAACAAGTTAAAAAGTGCATCATAAAATGGGCTGATTATGACTTTTGGTCATAATTATACAGATGAAGCAATGGGAAAGAAAGTGGGTTAAAGGACTGAAATTCACTTATAATTTAAGAGAGAACTTTTATAAAATGATGTACCCTTGGTCCAGGAAAGCATTATCTAAGATTTATAAAGGCATATCTAAGATTTATAAAGGTAATTGTAATTAATATTGGAAATGTGAAAAACAAGGGATATTTGACTATTCATAGTGGACTTGTGAAAAAAAATGGATACAAATACACAAAGGATGCAAAGAATGTTGAAGATGAAACCAGATTTTTAAAAATTTGGGCTTATGGATAGCCAATTAGAAACGATTTATGGAAGATTGATAACTGCAGTGAGACTACTATATGCATAAACATGGAAAAATACAATGGAGGAATATAATATAAAGGTGGCAGAAATGGTACAATTCACCAGTTTGATCCAGAATAAAACAATAAGAACTCTTATGAAAGACTAGAAACCTCTTATAGACTTCTTGCTGAAAATGAGAAAAATGAATTGGTTATTTATGGATGTGCTGATTAAAAAGAATTTATATGGAAAGAAGGTAATAATGTAATGGAAAGAAGGAGGAGGGCTAATCAGTTTGTAACTGCTGTAGAGACTTCTCTTTTACTGGCTGTATTGTTTATTTTATTTGCTTATTTTATTTATGAGATTTATATGCCGCCCTACCTCCCTAAGAACTCAAGGCTGCTTACAATGCTAAAAATATTAAAAAATAATTAAACCCCAAATCTCATAAATTAATTGAAATTAAAACAACACTAAAAAACCACACTAAAAACCCTCCCCCCTGTTTCCTGTTTTTCCTTTTGTCTATTTCTTAACTTTTTAATATATTTTTCATCTGTATCTTCTACATACCATATGTTAAAATATCTAATAAAAATATGTTATTGTATGCTGCCCAGAATCATTTTTGGCAAGTTGGCGGTGGGATTCAGCCGATTCAGACCATTTTTCCACCATTGCGGGAGGCGGGGATCAGAATGGACAGAAAATGGGGCACGCAGAGGCCGAAAACAGGACCCACAGAGGCCAAAAATGGGATGTGGAGGCTGAAAATGGGGCACGCGGAGGCGGCAATAGGAAATGGCAATCCCTGCAGCCTGAAACAGCTGATTGTCAGGAAGCCGATCCAACAATCAGCTGGTTGTGCTAATCTGACTGTGCTGAAGCTGAAACTGAAACAGGCTGTTTGCTGCAAGGAGACAAATTACTAGGAGGCAGAGGCCAAATGGTGGGAGCCGGTGGGTGGGCGGGGCTTCAGCAATTTTTGTTGTATAAGATGCACAGACATTTCGACCCACTTTTGGAGGTGAAAAAAGTATGTCATACTCTGAAAAATACAGTATTTAATAGGATTTAATCTATTTTTGCAATTGTGGCTGGAGTTATATACCATCTGTAAAACATTGAGTCCCAGGTTCTTCTAAATTATAGTTTGGGGTAAATTTTATTGAATAGTTCAATAAATTATCCTGTAGTTATAATTTGTTTCTTTAAAATTTTGTATCACTTTATCACATAGTCATTTGCTTCTTCTGTTTCCATGTCACATTTTAATAATAATCTATATACCATATACGTTCTAATAATGGTTTTATTCTATATCAGTCTTTCAAACTATTGTCTTGAAAACCCTCCTCCTTTCTTAAGGTCATGTTTTATTTTTCCAACAATCTGTAAATGCTTTCAAACTTTGCCAAATAATTTTTGTTATATAATTAGTGTATTGCTGGAAATCGGATACACCATATCTGCACACATAATTACACTTTTTTCTCATATTTGTCTCTAGACATTTGAAGGTGAAGCTAAAAGCAAGATTGCTGGATTTTTTTGTAGAATGTTCATATCAAAGTCTGCTCTTTGACTATGATAAAAAGTTTGTCTGGCAATATGATTTCAAGAATTGCAATCTTTGTAGGCATATAGACAAAACTTGGTGTCTTTTCCAAGGTCCTCACTGCTGTTCTGTCAAATGCTAGTCTGTAGTATAATCCTTGATTGCTGGTTCCTTTAATGTTGATAGTTAACCCTGAGGCCAGAAGGTGTCCACCAGTATCTTCATTGTAAATTTTAAGATTAGCTGCTGTGCCTGTTGTCATTTGTTTGGTTTTATTTATATATTGTCACGGCTCCAATGAGAACGACATGGAGCTGAGACACCTGAAGCCCAATATGGCAGAAATCCCTTACCTCAGTAGAGCCAGCTGTGTAGCAATGTTGTCACTTCAAAATGAACATACCGATACGTGGCAATTACCGATGACCTCATTCCACATGACTCAAAGACGACTATGGGGGGGATTTCGTACACCGAGGTTGCCAGCTACAAATCGCGACTAATAAAATGCATGAATGAACAGGCATAACGAAATAAGGTGGTGGCACAGGGTGGATGTATCCAAAGGGTGTATGGAATCACTGGTGTGGGGCTGAGAATGGGTTGAATACTATGGAAACATTGCCTTGAATATTGACTGTAATTGTTCCGGATGTTAGGCAGCGGTAATTAGTGTGATGCTATAATTAATTAACTAAAGTTAACTAATGTATAAATACAGCTCTGGATTGCAAAGCAAGCCAGAGCTGACTTTAATGTATTTCGCTTGTTGTTACCCACGGTTTTGGCGTGTGAGGCGGATAAACCCTCCATTGAAGCTATACAAGTGAGTGGTGGTCTCTTAACAGGCCCTAACATCGGATGAACGGCTGAGATATATAATCTTAGTATCATTTTTCACCATTGTATATCCTTGACTTGCATTACAAGACCTAGCAGATCATTTGTATTTTTAGGCATCAGAATTATATCATCAAAATAGCAGACGTTATTGATGTGTCTTTGATTAGTTTTAAAACTGTATCATCTTGTTCCAGTTCAGCTTCCTTCAGTATATATTCTGCATATAGATTGAATAAATACAGGGAGTCCTCAGCTTATGACCACAATTGAGCCTCAAATTTATGATGCTAAGTGAGAAATTTGTTAAGTGAGTTTTGCTCCATTTTATGACTTTTTTGCCACATTTGTTAAGTTTTGCTGCAGTTGTTAAATTAGTAGCACGGTTGTTAAGTGAGTCTGGCTTCTTCATTAATTTTGCTTGTAAGAAGGTTGCAAAAAGAGATCACACGTTCCCAGGATACTGCAACCATCATAAATATGAACCAGTTGTTAAGCAACTTTAGTGTAAATCACATGACAATGGGGATGCTGCAACATTCATAAGTGTGAAAAATGGTCATAAGTCACTTTTTTCAGTGCAGTTGTAACTTTGAACAGTCACTCAATGAACTGTTGTAAGTTGAGGACTATTTGTAGAGAGTATACAGCCTTGTCTCACCCCTTTGCTGACCTGGAGTCAGTCTATTGCCATGTTCTATGCATATTGTGGCTTCCTGACCTATGTATAGGTCACATGAGGATAATGGGATATTTGGGGTTACTCATTTTTCTAAGTGCATTCCAGAGCTGGACATGATCAATACAATCTAAGGTCTTTCTATAAGCAATGAAGCACATATTCACTTCAATTTGATATTCATTGGCTTTCTCAATTATCCATTGTACATCAGCAGTAATGTCTTATGTTCCTCAGCTTTTTTTTTTAAAAAAGGTTGAGCATCTGGCAACTTTCATTCAATATAGGGGTCTAGTCTGTGTTGGATGATCCTAAACATTGTTTTGGTAGAAATTAAGAATATTTTAGATAGTTTGCCCAATCTGTTGACTCCTTTCTTTGGTATTGAACTCTTCTAATCTGCTGACTACTTTGTCCTTCTCCAGATTTGCTAGCTTGGTTAAAACCAAATTGGTTATAGATTCTTCTTCTGTTGCTTGCTATATTTCTGTAGATATTCAGTCAATTCCAATAGTCTTCCAGTAGTCTTTGGTAATGGTTAGAGTGCTAATCTTTATCATTTTCTTCCACTAGAGATTTCTAATTTTTTTGGGATGTTGGTATCTCTAATGTACAGATTTTCAGTATGCTCTTTCTTTAATGTTTCTTTGGTCTTCTTTGGATCAGTTGTTATCTGTCATTGGCATCCTTCAACATACAATTTGAGATTGGAATTTTCTTCTGAATTCAGAGATCTTTTGGCAGATTTTTCTTGTTTATCCATATTTGTTTTCATCTTCAATGTCTTTACAGATGCTGCAATATTGATTCTTTTTTCCTAACAATTCTCTGAAATTCTTCATTAAGTTTGTTTCTGAGATCTTTGTCTTTCTTGGCATTAACTTCTCTTCTTTGCAATGTTCATGTTTGTTGTGACATTTAGTTTGTTTTTTTTCCTGCTTTTTTGATCTTTGGCAGTCTGTTTTCATATTCATCTGTAACAACTGTTAAGGTCATTCCACAGTTCCTCTATTGCTAATGTATGAAGTTCAGGACTTAAAAGCAAGTCCTGTGGTTCTCCTTGGAAATGATGAATGTATGTATGTTCAAGTTTACATTGTAGAAACTGATTCTCCTTCTTCTGCTTTAGCTTAACTCAGAATTTGCACATGAGTAGTTTCTTTATCTGATCCACAGTCAGCTACATCTTTGATGTTATAAGTGAGTTCTTCTCACGTTGAAGAAATTGATTATAATTATAATAAGTTGATTTTGGTGTATTCCATCTGGTGATATCCATGTACCATATATTGGTCATTTTGGTTGTTTAAAGACTGTATTAGCAATCAGAAATCATTGAAGTGGCAGAAATTGATAAGTCATTCTGTTCATTTTGGTTTCCAAGGCTGTACAGTCCAACTCTATTTTCCTCCTCATTAATTCCACCTTTGGCATTACCATTGCCAAACACAAGCAGCACGTCCTGCTTGCATATTCTGTTGATTTCAGTTTGAACTTAATCATAAAACTCATCAACCTCCTGTTCTGCATCAATGGTTGGAGCATAAACTTGGATAATTGTCATATTGGAAAGTCCTTGAAGTCTACTTACTATTATTTGCTCATTAATTGTGTGGTAGCCAAGTACTTTTCTTACTATATGTTTCCTAACTGTGAAAATAACACCATTCCTTCTTTATCCTGTGTGATAAACAGTGTCATCTTTTGACTAAAAGTATTCAGAAAAATAGTGAAATTTGTTTTAAAACTCTAGAACAAATAGCAATCAATGATGTTAAATTCTGATTCGCACTTCTATGCTATACATTATTCTCTCCTTGATGAAGAATAAGACAACCTTCTCATCTGATGGTGGCCCGGAAGGAACAGGAGCAATGTGTTGGTGAATTCAGCTCTAAATGTGTACTCTCAATTTTTTTCATATTCTCCTTCAATTAACCTGTTACATTCTGGGAAGGAAAGAGGATACTGTCCTGTTACCAGTGTTAAACTTAGGGAGTCAGCTGCCAGTCTAATAAGGAATTAATAGAATAAGAAGAGCTCTTGTTCTTTGCCTCAAGCAATAAAATGACTAAGGATGGCCCTTCATCCACCTACATTCCTCCTTGTCCCTTAAATTAAGAGGCAAAGATAAGTAGGAGGGCTGAATTTTTGTCTCAATGTACAAATCTGCATAATGGTCAACACTGCAATTCAATCCTAGTAAGACGAGAATACCTTGAGTAGAGAGTTTTCCGGGTAAGGAAGAAGTACGGTAATTCAGTCTGTTTTAATACACTCAAACGTTTCCTAAATAAGGAGGCACACAATTTGTGAGTGCTATTTATTTTTGTTTTGTCACTTGAGGTTCAGTTGTACTCAACAGCATGTAATGGCAGTCATGGATTTCTTTTGTGTAGGAATAATCTTGCAATTGTGATTCATGCTCTGGTACCTATGTCATTCACAGTATATGTGTGCTTGAAAGGTGTTTAGAAGCTTCTGGTTCAAATGCAGTCCTGACTGGGAATATTTAGGTTGGTAGACCTGGGAGATTTGATTGCTTACTAGTTCACGTTAAATTCTAATTTGGGTACCGGCACTATTTGTTGGTCAGGGAGAGCATATTGATATCATTATAGTTAAATTTTAGATCTCCAGAAACAGATGTATGTGAAGGATTTCATCATTAAAATAGCTTCTTTTTCTGTCTTTTTTTTGTTTTGCGCTTATTAAAAATCGTGTTGAAATTCCTAGAGAATAGAGGAGCCATTTATAAATAGTTGCAGTCAATACTAATAGCTTAACAACTGTATCATTGCATATCAGCCTGCCCAGATATTCATATCTGTTATCAGCACTTGAAACAAAAAGCAACAAAGGAAAAGATTATTTCATCTGTGGCATCCCTGTTATAGTGTATGTCATCTTTCCACTATGGAATTATTGTTTGCTTGATGTTAATATAATTTTATTTATTTTAATAATAAATTGTTTATTAAACTTTTATACTGCCTGGCTCCCAATAATTCTGGGCAGCTCATAAAAATAAATAATTATTTTACCATTGATTTGGATTTTAAATTGTACTGTAATCAATCTAGGGTAATTATGAAGACAGTATAAAAATGTTGAAATGACTCAGTGAACAAGTGGATGAAAAGATAAATAAAAGCTGACTCTTGTGTAAAAAGTCGGGAAGTTTTGATCAAATTACCTTTATTAAGCAGTAAGTTCTTCTCAAAACATTAATTTGTACAAGTGGTCTTCAACTTATGAGTACAACTGAGCCCCAAATTTCTGTTGCTAAGTGAGATAGTTGTTAAATGAGATTTGCCCCATCTTATAATCTTTCTTGACATAGTTGTTAAGTGAATCACTGCAGTTGTTAAATTAGTAACATGGTGGTTAAGTGAATCTGGCTTCCCCATTGACTTTGGTAGCAGCACTAAAAGTGATCACATTGCCCCAGAAAACTACAACCATCATAAATATGAGCCAGTTGCCAAGCGTCTGAATTATGATCATGTGACCATGCAGATGCTGCAATGGTCATAAGTGTGAAAAATGATCATAAAGTCACTTTTTCCAGTTCCATTGTAATTTCAGTCACTAAATGAACTGTTGTAAGTTGAGGCCTACCTGTATTCTCCCTTTCTTTTGTATATTTGAAGAAGCTAACATTTTTGTTTTGAGAGGAATGATAGTGCATCAATGTAAAATGCTGGCACAGAAATATAATTTTCTAGCATTTCCCAGAGTTTATTTCTTTAGCAACCCTTAAAAGAATCTTGGGTAGTAGGGCTGAAAATAGGCTTTTCTGAAATATGGGACATATTTGCATGAAGAATTAACACCTGAGGATATAAGCTATGATTTTTAATTAATTGACTGATATGTGCCATCAATTTGTTTTTAACTATTACCAAACACATAGACAGATTTTTCTAGATGATGATGTGTCTCTAATCTTGTCTTCCAACGTACACAATCATTGGCACTATAAATGAATCCATCCCCCTTGGTATTGTTTATTTCCTTGTCCTTCCTTCCACTTTTCCCAGCATTAGAGCCTTCTCTAGAGAGCTCACTCTATGTAATGTGTGGTAAAATAAAGTAGGATAATTGAGCCTGGTCATTTACGCTGCAAGTGAGTCAGTGGTGGGATTCAAAAAAATTTACTACCAGTTCTGTGGGCGTGGCTTGGTGGGCGTGGCAGGGGAAGGATACTGTAAAATCTCCAGTCAGAGGTGGTATTTGCTAGTTCTCTGAACTACTCAAAATTTCCGCTATCGGTTCTCCAGAACTGGTCACAACCTGCTGACCGCCACCTCTGAAGTAAGTATTCTGGGTTGTTTGACAATCCATTTGTTTCTAGCCTGTCGACTCTTAGTGGCCACGTGGATGGGCCACCTTCTCCAGGATGATTGATTGCCATCATGGCCTATCAAGATTCCCAAAGGTGCATCCATTGTTTCTATAATCAGACCTGTCCATCTTGCTGTTGATTGCCCTTTTTAAATTTTTCTTCCTGTCTTTCCCAGAATTTTAGACTTCTCAAAGAAGCCGAGACTTTGCAAAACTTGTCCAAATTATGATAATTTGAGCCTGCACATGTGTACCCTCATGTGAGAACTCTGTATGGATTTGTATAAAAAGTACAAATCAAAAGCAACTTTTGCAGAGTTGTTTTCAAAGACTTTTGAGGATTGCAGCCAAAGCTCTGATGAAGGGTACTGGTTTTGTATCCTTGTTTATATTGTACTGAAAAGGCTAAAAATACTGTTACAACACCAGTAAGTATTGATAAGTATTATGGATGCCATTAGAACAAATTATACTGTATGAAAGGTTTGGCATATGCAGCTCATAACTACTGCTCTTGTTTGTGGGGCTGAAAAAGCATCAGCTTTCCTTATACCCTGAATTATTTAAAATACAAAACATGTACTCTTTTCCAGGCTAAAAACTGTAGAAAATAGTATGTACAAGTATAAACATTTTGAAAAACATAAACAATTGTTTGAAAGATCACATCTAGTATGGTACTTTTCACTTTCCATCACTGTTTCTTCCAACTTTGAAGAGAGTGCTTTCATTTGTCAGCCGAAGAACATTCTCTTCAAATTGTTTTCCCGCAGACAAGAATTGCTTTGTGTTCCCCTCATTGACAAATAAATTAAAAATATCTGTCAGTGCATGGCATCTACTTGAGAAATAAAATATAAAATATGTTCATACAAAATGTATCATTTGTAAGGCCGTGTTTGTTTTGAATTTAAACTGAAACTCTAGAATGTTCTTAGAATAAGTTTTATACACTTTTCAAAGTCTACTACAATTATTAAGAACTAATTGTTTACAGATGACTGCTTGTTATTCTAACTTATTCCATTGTGGCTCAGGGTTTTTTTCCTGTTTTGACACGGCATAGTTGTCTTCCTTTATTTAATCTTGTCCTTCGTACTTCTCTGGTGCTTTGCAGGTATACTGGGATTGGTTTACTGAGTGCAAATTCTAAAGTTAGGATTAGGGAATTACTTTTAGTCCTCCTCCTCCTCCTCCTCCTCCTCCCCTCTTCCCCCACCCCACCCCGCTCCTCCTCCATGTCAATTGTATCCTGACATCCCCGCTTGGCTGTTCCAGATAGGTGTTTGCCATCAAGACAGTGCAGGCAATGGTGCTGCTTGTAAGGAGTGACGATACCCCTGTAAGCATTTTTCCCACATTATCTCTATTTAGATAAATCTATATATTGAGTGTAGTATCAAATATAGCAATTATCCATTACAGGCAGTCCCCATATTGAAACATCTGCTTTAAGAATAACTCCTAGATATGTATGGGCTGCCTGTTACTAAACATGAGGGGAGCATTCTCCCCTTCCTCCAGCCAACAAAGTGCTGAAGCCACACAACGCTTACAGGAACTGCAGAAACCACATATGTTTAGTATACAGCTTATATTCAGTGTTTTTCAGGGGTTTCCGGAAGCATTGTGTGGTTCAGGGAAATACAATGCCATCACCATTTTTTAATAACAGGCAGTCCTTCGAGTTCTAACTTAAATACAAATTCAGGTTAAAGATAAAGACAGAATTAGAGAATGGAACTATTTTAATCCAGAGGTTACTTGAACAGCTAGTTCCTTCCATTCATTTCTGATTGCCTTCTTTAACATTAACAAAAAAAAAATCTTTATTTTGGCTATTCTGAGAAATTCCAAGAAACAATTCTGTGAAAAATTTCCGTTTGTCATATCCTTCAAAACAAACCTCTCCTGACTTTTTCACCTTCTGACATAGATCTGTGAGGGATGTAGCAGTCATTGCATAACTCAGATGTACACATCCATACACCTATTCTTCTTGATGCCATTTTTTTCCTGAAGTCATTTTTTCCCACACTGTTTTTTGACAATTCTTTCAAATGGTTGTTTCTAAATGCTCCCAAGCATAATGCGCTTCAACAATTTGCAACAGAATCAATTTTAATAGTAAGTGCTGCTAGATGAAGGAACGCTTTACTTTTATCAGTAGAGAAAACCACAAGGACTATCTACTGGCATTATGGAATTATAAAAGGGGTTTATTCTTTGTATTTTTTATTATTTCCCCATGTCAATCCTTTTTATTAGTTTACATGCAAAATACAAAAATGCAAAAGCAAATAATAGGAAAAAATAGGGGACAGAATAGGGAAGAGGAAAGTGTAGAGAAGAAAGGAAAAAGAAAGAAAAGGCATTGACTTCTAACTCCTCTTTGGTGCAGTAGAATAAGAAATACTTCAACTTTTTACTTTTACATAGTAGAGATTTATGAAATGGATTAGATTGGGATCTCTGGAAAGATCAGGGTAGTGCAAAGCATCAAAATGTCAAAGGGATTCATAAAGAAGAAAATATTCCTTCCTTTCAACTATATCAAATACACAGAAATGCATTTAACAGAATAATAAGAGTTGAAAGGACCTTGGAGTCCAGCTCCCTGCTCAAGCAGGAAGCCCTATATAGGTAGTCTTCAACTTACAACAGTTCATTTAGTGACTGTTCAAAGTTACAACATCATTGAAAAAGTTATTTATAACCATTTTTCATACTTATGACCGTTGCAGCATCCCCATGGTCATGTGATCAAAGTTTGGATACTTGGCAAGTGACTCATATTTATGACGGTTGCAGTGTCCTGCAATCATGTGTTGTAACCTTCTGACAAACAAAATCAATGGGGAAGGCAGTTTCACTTAACAACTGTGTTACTAACAACTGTAGTGATTCACTTAAAAAGGTGGTAAGAAAGCTTGAAAAATGGAGCAAAATTCACTTAACAAATTTCTTGCTTAGCAACAGAAGTTTTGGGCTGAGTTGTGGTCGTAAGTTGAGGACCACCTGTACCATTTCAGACAAATGGTTGTTCAATCTTTTCTTAAAAACCTCAAGTGTTGGAGCACCCACATTTTCTGGAGGCAAGTCATTCTGCTGATTAGTTGTTCTAACTCTCAGGAAATTTCTCCTGAGTTCTAGGTTGGTGCAATCCCAGGTAGAAAATTGGCCTAAAACCCCAACAAACAATTTGCAGATCATCCAAACAAAACTAACAACAAGGTTTGCTTAATATATACTGATTCTGCCCAATTACCAAATGTGTGTCGCATATAGTAAAAACTGTGGACGCTGTGTTTACTGAGGTACACTGCATTTGGAAAGATGTCATTGTAGTGTTATGTACTCAGAGGCAGCTTCAATGCAGTTCTTGCCCTTGTCTGTTAACATTATATTCTGTTTTTACCCATTAGGGAGGAGCAAATTAGTGAAACCAAGGCTTAGAGAGAAAACTCACTCTTGGTGTGTCTGCATGTTTTGATTGCTGCATATTTTTTTATTATTGTATCAGTCATACAATTAGCAAGTTAATTTGCTGAATATTTATGTACTTTACCCATGGTTGATGCAAGTGCTGTATCAATGTTCTCATGATATAAAATTTAGTTCACAAGTACACAACTCCTGTCCGCTAACTTCTCATCAACATGCCTTGCTTCTCAAATGAAATTTGCCATTTAGTGTGTTATCTGGGCCCAAAAGAGAAGTCATCTTGGAAGCTGGGAAGCAAACTTTGTAACCTAGGTTTGTTATAGCTGGATTAAGATTAGATCCTAGAGTTTAAGATAAACATTCATTTTGGATCTAGAAGATCCAATAAATTGCAGGTGTCAGTTCAAAAGCCTTATGCAGAGGGAGCTAGTACAATGTCAACTTGCTCACACTAGTTATGGCATTCTTCTAATCAATGGATATACACAATGACGTACTCCATACAGACACTTGATGAACCACATAGCTATCAGCATCTGTTCTAAACCACAGTGATGTCAAAATGACACAATTGTTGTATTTGCATCATAATAAAATCTTCCATATGATACTTGCCACCATCACACATCATTGTTTATCAGTTGAAACTTTCACATAACGAAGTATAGACTAGCTTAACTTTCTTAGTTGTACCCATGCCATATGCAATATTCCCTGGATAAGGATAATACTGATCAGTTTTAGTATATTTTTATCAGTATGCCAAAAGCTCACCAAGAACATATTTTACCAAAGTATGTTCATACTCATGCATACTGTTCTGTACAAGCAAAGATCTCTGATTTAAAGACTAACTTACAAACAATATACCGGTAATCTTTACTTTACAATCATTTGTTAGTGAGTTTTGAAGTTACAATACCACAGAAAAAAGTGACCCACAATCTATCCTCACACTTCTGACTGTAGCAGCATCCCTCGGGTCACGTAATCAGAATTTGGACACTTGGCAACCAGCATGTGTTTACAATGGTTGCAGCATCCTGGGGTCATTGATTGCCATTTGCAACTTTCCCAGCAAAGTCAGTGGGGGAAGCCAGAATTGCTTAATGACCACATGAATCACCTAACAACTGCAAGTGATTCATTTAACAACTGTGGCATGATTCTCTTTAATAACTGCTTTGTTTAACAACAGAAATCCCAATTATGGTTATATGTCTTTATTTCAAGGAATAAGTGTATTGTTCTACACATCTCACCAGCTAAAAAGTATATAGAGATACTTCCAAGATACTTTGAAAATTATCCATTTATTGAAATTGACCTCCTTCTAATATCCTTTTACTTCCTTCACTTTCTTATAAATCTGCCACGGTGTATGACAGCAGCTTTAAAAATGGTGATTGTCATTGATGAAAGTGGACCTGCATCTATTTTCGGCTATCTTTCTCCCTCTCTCTGAGTCTTCGAAGAGACTGGCTGTAACCTATTTTGATCTCAGCTGCTGTTTCCTGGAGCTTGATCTGAAATAAAAAACACTGTGGGTTCCTCCCTTTTTATGCCAGACCTCTGAGGAACCAGAATAACAGGAAGGCAAGCAAGTTTCAAAACCCAATGTACATTTAGCTGTTTAAGGATTCACTTTGGATTTGAAACCAATCTTATTTCTCTGGAGTAACCTCAGAGTCAGGTTAGGTCATAAGAACTTGTGACAGAATCTAAAGAACTCTTTCAACAGATACAGTTTTAATTTATTTTTCATGTTTCTAGACTGCCCGTCTCCCTTGAGGGGCTCTGGGTTGTGTACAGTCTAATTAACATATAAAACAGCATATAAAGTTAACATTAGAATATTAAAATTAAGATTAAAACATTTTAAATTGTGAGATTACAACATTATAAAACTTCAAAGAAATAGAAAATTCCAGGATTCCTTTGTGTTCCCTATGCAAGGCCATAGAGTCAAGTTTTGACCCCTTTCTGGAAGGCCAGGAGAGTGATTTTTTATTTGATTTGATTTTATTGGACTTATATGCCACCCTTCAGGGCGGCTCACAACATTAAAATACTAATACAAATAAGTTAAATAAAATACTATTAAACATTAAGCCCAATAAATTTTAAAACCCACAAACTAATCTAAAAACAGTTAAAAAACCCATCCCCACTCCACTTCAGTCCAGGCTGGATTGCTGAAAAAACCAGGTCTTCAGGTTGCAGCGGAAGGAACGGAGGTCCAGGGCTAATCGGAGCCCCAAAGGGAGCTGGTTCCACAGTGTAGGTGCTACCACAGAGAAGGCCCTACCCCTGGGGGTCACCAGCCGACACTGTCTGGCCGACGGCACCCCAAGGAGGCCCTGTCTGTGGGATCGTACAGGGCGAAGGGATGCCGATGCTGGCAGGAGACGTTCATGCAAGTACCCCGGACCCAAGCCATGCAGGACTTTATATGTTAACACAAGCACCTTGAATCTCACTCGGAGGGCAGCCGGCAACCAATGCAGCTCGCGCAGGAGGGATGTAATGTGGGAGTATCGGGAAGCTCCATCACTGCCTGTGTGGCCGCATTTTGTATCAGCTGAAACCTCTGAGTGATCCGCAAGGGAAGTCCCATGTAGAGAGCGTTACAGTAGTCAAGTCAGGAAGTAACGAGTGCATGAGTGACTGTCCTCAGGGCATCTCAGTCCAGATAGGGGTGCAACTGGTGCACCAGGTGAACCTGGGCGAATGCCCCCCTGGTCACAGCTCCCACCTGATCCTCCAAACTGAGCTGTGAATCCAGGAGGACCCCCAAGTTGTGAACCCTATCCACGGGGGGCAACCCCTCTCCCCCCATGACCAATGATGGGATATCCTGGACCCGAGATGCCGTACGCACAGCCACTCAGGCTTGGCAGGGTTGAGCCAGAGCCTGTTCCTACCCATCCAGATCTGTACTGCATCCAGACAGCAGGACATCACGGAGAGGGCATCACTGATTTGGTCCAGGAAGAAGATGTAAAGCTGGGTATCATCCGCATATTGGTGATACCTCACCCCAAAACCACAGATGATCTCACCCAGCAACTTCATATAGATGTTGAACAGGAGAGGCGAGAGGACCAATCCCTGTGGCACCCCACAAGTGAGGGGCTTTGGGCTCGACCTCTGCCCCCCTGCCAACACCGATTGCGAATGACCCAAGAGGTAGGAGGAGAACCACTGCAAAATGGAGCCTCCTACCCCCAACCCCCCGAGACGCCGCAATAGGATACCATGGTCGATAGTATCAAAAGCTGCCGAGAGATCTAATAGGACTAGGACAGAGGAAAATCCCTGTCCCGAGCACTCCAGAGATCATCCACCAGCGTGACCAATGCCGTCTCCGTGCTGTACCTGGGCCGGAAGCCCGATTGGTACGGATCTAGGTAATCAGCTTCCTCCAGGAACCTCGGAAGCTGCTGAATCTCCATGCTCTCAACAACCTTCGCAACAAAGCGAAGGTTGGAGACAGGACAGAAGTTATTCAAAATGGCTGGGTCCAAGGCAGGCTTCTTAAGGAGGGGTTTCACCACTGCCTCTTTCAAGGCAGCGGGAAAAGAGCCCTCCCTCAATGAAGCATTGACTACTGCTTGGTGCCAGCCACGTGTAACCTTTCTGAAGGCATAAACCAACCAGGAGGGACACGGGTCCAATAAACACGTGGTGGAGCTCAGCCTCCGCATGATCCTGTCCACTTCATCTAAGGACACAGGCTCAAACTCAACCCAGATTAAAATAGCCAGACTCATCATCACTTCTTCCTCCGACTCCTGCCAGTCGGAGTTCAAGCCAGCCCGAATCTGAGCGACCTTATCCAGAAGATGCTGACTAAATTCCTCAGCCCTACCCTGCAAAGGGTCCTCCCTCACCTCCCGATGTAGGAGGAAATGAGTGCCCCTGAACAAGGCGGCCTGGCAATCATCTGCGGATGCAATGAGAGCAGAGAAGTAGGTATGCCTCGCCGCTCCCATCACCACCAGATAAGTCCTAATATAGGCTCTTAGCTGGGCACGGTCAGATTCGGATCGGATCGTCCTCCATCTGCTCTCCAGGCCCCTCCGTCGCTTCATCTCCCGAGCTCCTCCGAAAACCAAGGGGCTAACCGGGATCTGTGATGGGTTAGGGGCTGCAAGGGGACAACCCAGTCGAGAGCCTCCAAGGCCACCTGTTGCCAGGCAGCCGCCACGGCCTCAGCCGAGCTGTGGGTATGGGAAGTGGGAAAAGGCCCCAGTGCCATCTGAAATCCCTCAGGGTCCATCAGGCGCCTGGGGCAGAACCATCTAACTGGTTCCTCCTCCCAGCGGCGTGGGGCGGCCTGTTGGAAGACCAGCCGTAGGAGATAATGATCAGTCCATGGCAGGGGCTGAATAGTTGGTGAACCCCCACCAAGATCATTACACCACTGCCCCAAGATGAAAATCAGGTCGAGTGTGTTCCCCCCCATGAGTGGGGCCCTGAAATATCTGAGTCAGGTCCATAGCCGCCATGGAAGCCATGAACTCCCAACCCAAACTCGACGTCCCACCCAGGGAGGGCAGGTTGAAATCCCCCAAAACTAAAAGGTTGGGGAATTCCACAGCCACTCCAGAGAGAATGTCAAGCAGCTCGGGCAGGGCTGTTGCCATGCAGCTGGGAGAAAGGTACGTGAGCAACAGGCCCAACTGATGACCAGGGTCCAGTCTCAGGAGGAGGGACTCACACTCAACCTGATTTCCCAGTCTCAGGAGGAGGGACTCAGGAGTGGGGGGCTGCTCACTTCTGGGGGAGGGATGTTCCATAATTTGGGGGCAGTGGCAGAGAAGTCTCTCTTCTAGACCCACGAGTTGACATTTTTTGATTGATGGGTATACCTTCTCTGCCTGATCAAGTAGTACAGGCTGATGTGATGGGGCGAAGTTGGTCCCATGCCATGTAGTGCTTTATAGGTCATAACCACCACCCTAAATTGGATCTGGAAGCACCCAGTGTAGTTCTTGGAGCAAGATATATGTTAGATGTGCCCTTCTTTGGGCACCCAATATGACTTATGCGGTCCCACCCTGCACCAGCTGAACTTCTGGATACTTTTTGAGGGTGGCCTCATGTAGCGGGCATTGCAATAGTCCAGTCAGGTGTTGACCAAGGTGTGAGTGATTGGAGAACCTCCCTTTTCAGGAAGGAGCAAATTAGGGCACAAAGTAACATTGGGCAAAGGCCCCCGCCGGCAATGGCTACCACCTGCTCTTGCCGTAGATGTTGCTGTCTCCATTGCCAGTCACAATGATTTCTGCTCAGGTTTCCAGCTAAAGAATGATAGGCCTCTTTTTTTCACATGTGAGGAAGGCTGCCTTCCTCATACTTTCTCAGTCTCACTGCCTAGCAGGAAAACTCTCTACCAGTCCCAGCATTGGTTTTAAGAGATAGTCCCACACATTTAGCCATTTGTCAGAACTCCCCAACACCACCATCACTTGCTCTCTATCCATGAAGAAATCAGCTGTTTGGAGTCAGAGGGATGAAGGATGAAGGTGGAGAGAAGGCTTTTTATCAAATCTTCCGGTGATCTTGAACCCAGAGACTTGGATCAGACCAGATAGTTGACAGCTTAGGACAAGAGTA
This sequence comes from Naja naja, assembly GCA_009733165.1. Taxonomy (NCBI): domain Eukaryota; kingdom Metazoa; phylum Chordata; class Lepidosauria; order Squamata; family Elapidae; genus Naja; species Naja naja. The sequence continues at coordinate 258,611,793 of CM019148.1, read as the reverse complement.
ATGAGTGTGGGTAAGAGTGTTGAGTCCCTCCCTCTCCCCCTCCCCCTTTTATTGTATAATATCCAATGCCTATCAAGGCTGTTGGAGCTGATGCCATAAACTTAAACTTGGTTTCCCTAATGCCCAATTGGCTGAATATGATTTCACAACCAATATGCTGCTGTGGGTGCTACAGGGCCATTAGGTGCTTCATGCAATTCATTGCCAAAGTTCTTTGTTCATTGCTAGGATTTTAGTTTGGTTCAAATTCATTCTGCAGTGGGCTAGATCTGTTTCAGTTTGCCTTATCCAGGTTTTCCTTGATATCCTGCACATAAATTTTCTTTCAAGAGGTTATGTTCTTCAGGCCTGTATGGGAAGTGAAAAGGACCTATATTCTGTTCACACACTCACCTTGGTCACTTTTCCCCCAAAATGTCATCTGTTATTGTTGACTGGTTGCAGCTTTGATGAATGGCTTAGTTTCCTATGCAGTCCACTCCTGTGATGAGAACTGTCCTCTAAAATTGTGCATTTGGAGGATTTCTAATTTTTGAAACTCTGCAATAGGAGCATTCATCATTCAGCTTAATGTAGTAGCAGTGATAATAATATTCATGACAGAAACATTTGGAATTTAGTATATCTTGGGCACCTTCCATAAACCTTAGACAAGTGGTAATGACACCACTTTTGCATTTGAGCTGTTGTGGCAATCTTCTTTTCTATATTATTGTTAACCCTGCCTAGTCTCTTCTTCCTGTCTCTCAAAGTTATTCTGGCAAAATTATGGAATTAAGATATTGCAACTCTCATTATAATCCATTTAGCTGTTTGACCATTGGTGAGTCATTAGTGAATGAATGAATGAATTCTTTATTGGCCAAGTGTGATTAGACACACAAGCAATTTGTCTTGGTGCATATGCTGTCAGTGTACATAAAAAGAAAAGAAACATTCGTCAAGAATCATAAGTTACAACATTTAATGATAGTCATAGGGTACAATAAGCAATCAAATCATACTAGGAAACAGTCAATATAAATCGTAAGGATACAAGCAACAAAGTTACAGTCATACAGTCCCAAGTGGGAGGGGATGGGTGATAAGGAATGATGAGAAGATTAATAGTAATAGTAGTGCAGACTTTGTAAATAGTTGGACAGTATTGAGGGAATTATTTGTTTAGCAGAGTGATGGCATTTGGGAAAAAACTGTTCTTGTGTCTAGTTGTTCTGGTGTGCAGTGCTCTATAGCATCGTTTTGAGGGTAGGAGTTGAAACAGTTTATGTCCGGGATGTGAGGGGTCTGTAAATATTTTCACAGCCCTCTTTTTGACTCGTGCAGTACAGGTCCTCGATTGAAGGCAGGTTGGTAGTAATTGTTTTTTCTGCAGTCCTAATTATCCTCTGAAGTCTGTGTCTGTCTTGTTGGGTTGCAGAACCAAACCAGACAGTTATAGAGGTGCAGATGACAGACTCAATAATTCCTCTGTAGAACTTTATCAGCAGCTTCTTGGGCAGTTTGAGCTTTCTGAGTTGGCACAGAAAGAACATTCTTTGTTGTGCTTTTTTGATGACGTGATCAGTACTTTCATCTTGTTGACTGGTCCAAATGTCTCTGCTACATTCCTGATAACACAGAGGGCATCAGTGGCTTCCACTTCATCACCAGCAAAAATTACAATGTCTTGTACATGCAGAAGGTGAGTGATGCATTGCCCCAGGCCAAATCCTATTTCTAATGACTTTTCTCCTATGGTGTCCATAAAATATTGGATGGCAATGGAGACACATACCTTTATACACCCAAGTAGACTGGGAAGCCCCCTGATAGTTCACCTTAGATGGAAACCCATCCTAAGAGTGCTGATCCATATGACCTTATTTGGCATTCTCTCAGAAGCAATTGCTTTCCAAAGAGGTGATTGCTATACTGTCAAAGTCAACTGAATTGTCAATGAATACTATGATGAGTCATTCACTGCAGAACAGTTGTGGTATTCAGCAGTTTCTGACCATTCTGGAAAACCGGTAGTGGAAATTTTGAGTAGTTTGGCAAATACCACCTCTGACTGAAGATTTTATAGTATCCTTCCCCAGCCATGCCCACCAAGCCACACCTACAGAACCTGTAGTAAAAATAATTGAATCCCACCACTGCTGCAGAAGATTCAGTTTTCTATGAATTCTTGCAATGTATCTAATTACAGCAACTTGGTTTAGCTGGAAAACAGACTGTTTTCCTTTTCCTGTCTTTTATTGCTCAGTGAATTAGGACGGAGCCAGACTTTGCTCATTTCTTGCACTTTCTCTGTTTCCCATATTTAACCATGCTTTGGTTTTTGAAAACATTTCTGCATATTTTCTCCAAGTGAATTTTTCTCATCTTTATGGTTCATCTCTATGGCTCTCCACAACAACTCTGAAGGCACAGCAACATCCTCAGTAACGTGCAACTTCTTGCAGTTCTTGCAGCAATATTATCCCAATACTGTTTTTGTTCCAATTTTATATGATAAAGATGGCGTTGGTAATGAGTCATCAATTAAACTGAATCTCTTCTTTTGATCAATCATGTTTAAACATTCATCAGATATTTGGACCCCAGTAGCTTTGGGGCGGGGGGGCAGTACAAAGAGACTCAGCACACTTGCTTGTAGTTGTAGCAAAACAATCTGCAGCTTCTTGATTATTTTCTGATTCTGCAAACATTGTGAAGTAATGGCTAAGGGCTTGTTGGAATTGTTGCTTAATAATAGAGGCAGCTAGTCAACACCATTTTCTATTGTGTGACTTTGCTTTGGAGTTGAGTCCCTTGAAGTGGAACTGCACAATTGAATGGTGGCGGTGATCTAGAATCTTCTCTCTGCAATAAAACAAATGCCTTTAGATTAAGTTCTCAATCAGTCAGATGTTACAAAACCATCCAGAATTGAGGCATCCTTTCCAGTGGATATGTGCTATGTCAGCTGGTGTTTTGCTGAGTGTTGGGATATGCTGTTCCCAATTATTAGTCCATTTTCGGTAGGAAATGACATCAGGGCAAGCCATTATCATCGAATTCTGAATACCCAGATTTCCATAAATTACCTCTTCTGCTGCACCTGGTAGGCTTCCCACCACCTCTGATCAGTGTGAACCAATCTGGATCTCTGAGTTAAATATTGGTGTGGAGATGGGGACAGTTTGGTTCAAAAGAACTGGAGTTTCCTACTGTCCAAAGCAGAACAGCCTTGAGGGCTGAGCTAGAGACTAGAGGGGAGAAGCCTCGTCCACGTTTGTTTAAACTGGACAAATGTTGTTGCACTAGTCTCTCCTTTTGCTGTCATTTGATAGCAGAAGAGACAGAATCATCAATGAAAGGTGTCAGATTGCTTCCATAAACTGCCTCGGTTTTTTTTTTTTTTGCTTTAATGGGAGCTGGGTAGGGGGAATGCCACTTTAACACCAGAATAATTAAAGATAACTTCAAGTTGGAGCCTATGGATCATGGTGCTCTACTGGGCCAAGCACTTCCAACCAATGTTTCCATTTTTGGGCTATAAAGGATTTTAAAGGCAAAACTGATGCCTTAACTCACTTTACTATAGTTTTATCTACCCATAACAAATTCAGAACTTTCATTATAAAAGACTTTTCAGAAATCCTTGTCAAAACAAAAGAGGGAAGTGACATAATGCTTGGCATCTCTAAGATTTCATCAAATAAGGAATGGTAGAGAAGCAGGAAATAAATGTAACTTGGAAAGGATAGTTCTTGCTAGTTTACGCTGTCTTATTTAATAAATCAGTGCCTTATTTAGATATCAATTTAGGTACCGTTTCGACTCTGAGCAGCATAGAACTAAATCAAGACATTTTGCAATATTTGGTCAGCATAAGTACAAGAATGAGTATAGCTACAATTGTCAGAGCTTTTTCAAAATATTGGAAATTCTGAAAACTAGAATACCCATTTCTTTTATCACAGTTATTGAAACAGTACATTATAATCATCCCTATTGCTCTCTCAATGTCTTGTAGAACTAACTTACTGGAACTAGATAACTCATCCATCCATCCTAGAGTCAGAGCCAAATTGACATGATCGCAAACTGAAACTGGATCAGTGAGATTGAAAACACCTTATTTTCTCAGATATCGGTTCTTGGGTCATGCATGAAGCGGTAGACCTGGCAAAAATGACTAAATCTAAACAGAATTTTGTTTCTGTGGTAGGTTTTAAGAAAAATGCAACTCTGTATATGAAGCTGAACAATTGCCAGAGCAACTTGTTGGCCTTTGAATGGTGGATAGATTGTCTTTGGCTTCTACAATAATGTTTTTTTTTAATCTTGCTCTCCCCTTGTCCTCTCTTTCCTTTTTTTTTTGAGGGAGGGATATTTTCATGCTTTCTTTCATTATGATTTTGCCCATTGTCTGATGTCGCAAACATGGCACATACATATAAAGAGATAGGATTGATTAGCAACTTACATTCCTGAACGTGACTCTCTTACAATGACAGTGCCCAATGACATTTGTGACAAAGACCTCCCAGACAGAAGATGAAGTTGTTGGACACCTTGCTTCCTCAAGGTAGCAGAGGGCAAGAGTCCATGTTTTTTTTTAAAGAAAGCTTGTTGAAGGGATTTGGAAAATGGTATAATAATTCTGAGTGGTAAAGTGAGGAGGATTTGCACAAGAAAGAGAAAAGAAGAGTGGCTGATTTCCCTTCTTGCTCTGAGAATAAATATTTTGGTGTGAACAAATAACATGCAGAACAACCATCTCTTATTGGGGACTACAATATGGCAATTATAGGCATTTAAGTAAGAATCCTTCTTTGTATGGATTTTTGTGGTTCATCCATACCATATTTTCATTTCTTATTCCAATGTCAGATTTTGGAGGTCATCATAGTTCTGCCACAAATTCTCTTTCATGCCTGCTTAGTGATTTGTGCCCCTGCCAATGAAAGCAGCACTTGGCAAGGAGCTGCTTCACTGGTGAATGGACACGAAACCTTCTATGAATCAGGGAATCAACAAAGCCACAAAGATGAAGGGATTGAGTTAAATTCAAAACGCAGAAAAGAAATTGTGGCCTGCTTATGACAATATGTGAAAGCATAATGTGGTTGGTTAGATTTTGGCATAGTATATTGAACAAACCCAGCCATCTTAGTTTCAAAATTATGGCTTATGGTCATAAACCTGACCAACTCCAGATATAGCAATTTATTCTGCACTGTAGTCAGATTTGTATAGCTGCTTAGAAATTCACCAGCTTAGAACAGTATGTGAACCAAGCCATGCAAACTCTCCATAAAGTATGTGTCATTATGTAATGGTTAAATACATAGTTATCTGGACAACAACTTCCCTCCCTCCCTAAATTGTGTTCAAATTAGAGGAACATTTCATCCTATTCTACTAAGAGATCTCAGCAAGACCAAGAGATCTTTCAATGCAAGAGTTTTGGTGCTAGAAGTGGGTCTGTGTACCTTTTGCTGACAAGAGCACAATGTGCGTATCAGACGGCGCATTTTACATTGCCATAGAAACCCCAAATGCCTGTCAAGGCAGTGTTCTCTTTGTAATCTGTTAAGTTTGCATGAAGAGTCAAACGCGAAGAGCTTCAGTAAAGAGTTTATTCAGTGACTACAGTTCGAATGGACCCAACTTGGCTGGGCTATGGCTGCTTCTTATAGCCAGCAGCCGTAGTTGCCAGCCAGTGGGAGTGCAGGGTTTCTTCCCGCACTATTTAAACCAATACCATTTAACATTTTACAAGAACAGTTCAAATAAACCAATAACATTCAAACCTACATACATAACATAATCCATTCTAGGGAAGGCATAATTGCTGACAGCTTGTCAAGCACATCTTTGTTACCTGAACTTTAAAAGAAATAATTGTATTGGCAGGATTTTTTTTAAATACCAGCAATCAGGTTCATTGGCTTGTCAAGTGTTACCATGTTTAAATTAAGAAAAGGATAGTATTCTATTAATATTTTATTTCTCTTAGCATATTTATTTGTAGATGAGAAGCCCGCTTGGAACTTATGAAATATGTTCTGCCAATACTAAGCATCAAACTGTTGCACTTGCTAATATATTTTGAGATGACAAAACATGTTAAATCTTGGTCTAATTTTTTTTTCCAAATGGCAGTCCATATTTCTTGCTTACTGTAATTAGCAGCATGAAATTTAACAGAGTCAGCTTTTTACTTAGGAAACAAAATTAAAACAAGGGATGAGGGACTGGACTTTTTTGAAATGTGTAGTGAGTTATCAAAAAACAGATTCTATGAAAGATGTCTTACATTTTAAACAGGTTAATAAAAAGGTTGTAACAAGGTGATCTCTCTAAGTGCATATATGTGTGAGAGAGTCTTCACAAGACTTAGGAAGTATTGATTTCTAGTTAAAAGAGCAAAGAGTGCCTAAGTCTAAAAAAATGTCATTTGTAAGGATTAGCATCATTAATAAAGGTAAGGAGTCCCTGTGGATTTTACTCTGCTAGTCATTGCCTACTATAGGGGGCAGTGTTCATCTCCATTTCAAGGGCCATTGAGCCTGCACTGTCCAAAGATGTTTCTGTAGTCATGTGGCCAACATGACATCATGGAGCGCTGTTACCTTCCCACCAAAGTGGCACTTATTTATTACGCGCACTTGCATGCTTTCGAACTGCTGGGTGGACCAGGAGCTGAAGTGCGGAATGGAGCTCACTCCATTGCACAGCATCAAGATCTCAAATCTGGCAGGCCAGATTTCTGGTTGACAAGCCCAGCTAATCACTGAGCCACTGCCAGCCCCCTCAACAGAGTAGCTGTACAGCTGGTCCTCGACCTTTGACCACAACTGAGCCCAACATTTCTGTTGCTAAGCAAGACAGTTGTTAAGTGATTTTACAACTTTTTTTGCCACAGCTGTTAAGTAAACCATTGCAGTTGTTAAATTAGTAACACGATAGTGTAGTGAATCCAGCTTCCCCATTGACTTTGCTTGTCAGAAGTTTGCAAAAGGTGATCACATGACCCTGGGAACACTGTGACTGTCATAAATATGAGTCAGTTGCCAGGTTGAATTTTGATCACATGACTCTGGGGATGCTACAATGGTTGTAAGTGTGAAAAACAGCCAAAAGTTACTTTTTTCAGTGGTGGTGTAACTTTGAATGGTCCTTAAATGAATTGTTGTAAGTTAAACAGTACTTGTATTAAATGTCTTACCTGATTCCCGCAATCATCTTTAGGCCAGCATCTTCAAATCTATGATTGTGTAGTCTGTAAATCACTTGATTTATTATACATTTCTGGGTGTCAAATTTGAAAGGCACAATTCTATATTATCACTAGAATATGTTCTTGAAAATAAAATTTGTTGGATAATAATGCAATTGAAGAACCAGTTTTTCTTAGAGTGGGAAAAGTAAGTTTATATATAAGTAGGTCTAAATACATTTTTGCAGTTTTTTGTGTAATTTTTATCATACATGCCAAGAGAGAGTTAGAATCTTCCCACTTCCCCTATTTATCTTCCTTTCTAATTGTCCGTGGCCTCCTTTGCCTGTTCAGATATCTGGCAACTCTAACCATCCCAGTATGGTATGATGAATGAATTATAGGAATTTTTTAATTCTATTTTTAGTTTGCATTTTAGAAGTAGGACTAAAGGTATTCAGAGTGTAGCAAGTTTTATTCCCAAGCTAAGTTAAAAGTTAGCCCTTTCCCTCCTTTTTTCTATTGTTTAGGGTTTTTATATCAACACAGTAGATTTGAGATTTTTTAAGAATGGCTAAGATTCCAAAGTTATGAAAACCAAGGAATGAAGGAATTGGGTACAGTTTGACAAAGGTTGGAAGAAGCAGCTCTGGGGATGAGGAGATTTAAATGAAATTGTACAAAACAAACTACATAACGTGTGTGTAAAAACAGAAATCAAAATAGTTTTTTAAGAATTAAGCTTTAGGACAAGGAAAGCTTTTTTCAAGATATATTTCAAGCTAACAGAGTCAGTATGGCCTGTCTTATTTATCTTTGTGTTCTCCCTTAAATTCACTTGGTTTCTAGAACCTGGTGCAGCTGTTCATTAACAGATCTACCTTGTATCAATGTTACAGGTTTTACATCACAGTCATTGATCAATTACAATCATTGCAAATTTTGTTTTTGCATAAGCAGAACATATTAATTCTTCTTGTAACAAATCCAGTGAACAACCCTGAGGGATATAGAAAAAAAAACTCTGGCTTATATAAGTAATAAACCTGATAGATGCTCAGTTATGCTCCCATTGGGACATCATAAGGTTTATTATCATGATTCTGATAGAAATGAATATTAAAATTGTCTTGCTCTGTTTTTCTCTGGGGGCCTTTTTCTCACTTGCAGGTAAATAGTGCAAGTGAAAATGATGTTTCTACTTTTATAAGGTCCTCCTCATATAAAATTTGCCAGGCCTTGTCACTTATTACACCATCATCATAACAATATTTTACCTCATTTTCACTGGGGTAGTTTATCATATTTTCAGCACTTTGCACTCCTGAACAAAACTGGGGAGTGGTATGACTGCTAGACATACCTCCAAGTTCACTGGATGTGTCTGTAGGCAAAAAAATCAATTACTCAGAGCATATAAATAACTTTGAAGCCTGTCAAGCCTACAGAAAGACATTGTGCATTTCAGCAGCATCCTAAAGGTAGAGAGAAAAAATCTACAAAATCTTCAACCTAGTTCAAAATCATTTGAATTTTGTGTGCAGTGATATATTGCAGTAAACAACATTGACAGCTTTATATCAAAGTGTTGGTTCAGAATCTCTGTATAGTGAAGAAAGAGTAATACCTGCACTATACTTCCTACAAATTATCTGTTTGATCAAAGACTACAGAATTTTTAGTTTAGTGATGACAACACCAATTGTGAATGAATTTCAACAATTGTCCTGAGTGAGGGAGCCATTTGCCTCAGACAAATGGTATTCCTTTCACAACCAGAAATATGTTGGTTCTAGTTATTCTGATTGTCAACCTTGGTTAGGCATAAGAACCAATTGGGTAACATTTGGGTTAGTCACTCTCTATCGGGCCAGTCTTCCTCAACAAGGTGATTGTTGTAGGGAAAAGAAGAGCATTATGTATGGGTTGCACAACATACAAATATACACATTGTATTTTTATTACAGTCACTAATCAGAATGTTGAGTTGTTCAAAACAGAAGCAGCTGATGGTAATAAAGAGAGCCAGTGGTTGATGTAGTGGTTAAGGCACCAGAAAAACAGGGGACAGTGAATTTTGGTCTTGCCCTAGGCAGGAATCAAGCTAGGTGGCTTTGGGCCAACCTTAGAAATAAATAAATGGGAAACCACTTCTGAATTCTTGAAACAAAAATTAATTACACTTGTACAGTCAGTCACCAGGAGAAAACATGGCAGAGGGTGATGCTGTGATACCCCCAATAATACTAAAAATAATCTCAGATGATAAATGCAAACCAGAGGGAGTCAACAGTAGAGGAAGCTGAATAAGTATTGAATCATTTTCATGCCCAAACCAGGGACATTGTCTGTTGCCTTCTTCTCAGAAAGCACAAAGCCATCTAAATAAAAAAGAAGACTAATCAAAACAATGAATAATTGGATATCTAGAACAACACAGAACAACAGAATAAGGGTACCTACATTGAAGCTTGTTCCAGAGAAATAGCTAGTCCAAATATTAAAAGATGTCAATATTGTAATATCAAATACCAGCTCACTGTAAGAAACAATTGATGAATACCATGGCTGCTATTATTGCTGATTATCTTGAACACAAAATCAACAAAGAAAAAAAAAGTCAAATATTGCATCACCAAAATGAAAAATCAGGCTGAGAAAAAAAGACCACAAACTAAAATCAGATGCAAGCAACCTAGAACAGATGAAAGAAAAAAAACCCTGAAAAACAAGAAGACCAAAGAATACCTGCTAAAAAGAGATATCACTTAGAAACAAGGAAGATTAAGGAAGCAATGGAAATAATAAAGCAGCAAATAGCAATAGCAAAGATCAGCAGATACAAAGCTTGAATTGCATATTAAGTCAGAATCTCCAATTTCAATAACACAGAAATATTTCTACCAATTCGTCAATGGAGGAACTGCAGTGAAACAGTCAACACCTAGCAAAGAGGAAACAGTGCTGTTTTGGATGCAGCTATGGGACAACCTAAAGCTGAACACAACAAGAATGCAGCTTGGATAAAGGAGGTAAATAAGATTTTTTTAAAAAAGGAAGGAACTGAAAGCACTTTTAGTAATAACAGAAACTGTGACAAAAAGGGCAAGAATTACTCAGCAGTAGGTGAAAATGACCTGCATGGTTTTTGGCTGAAACGTCTGGTTCACACCCACTCATTTCCTAGCAGTTTAACAACATACAGCAAGAAGGTGAAATTGAAGATTGGTTAACATCTGGCAAAACATACCTGATAATCCAACAACATAGCCAGTACTAGGCAACTATAGTCCAGTTACCGACTTACTAATAACTTTCAAATTGCTAACTGGTGGGATAATTTACTTCTGAGCAGAAAGGAAACTGCCCAAATAGCAGAGGAACAAAAGACCTGCTCCTAACTGACAAGATAACTGTAGAAAACTACAAGAGAAGGAAGGCCAAATTGAATGTAACTTGGATTGATTACAAGAAGGCATTTGACTCACTGCCACATGATTGGATAATCAAATGCCTAGAAATAACAGGAGTTGGTAGAAACATTAGGAACTTGGTACAATGAAGACACATTTACTAGTCAATGGTGATAGACAGGGAGAGGTTAACATCAAGAGAGGAATCTTTCAAGGAGACTCACTATGACTACTTTGTCATTACACCGATTCTTGTCAGCAATGCTAAATAACTCAGTCCATGGCTATCAAACATCAAAAATATCTTCTAGGCTATCCCACCTCCTTTACACAGACAATCTGAAGCTGTATGGAAAAACACTATCTGAAATAGTATCGCTCCTCAACGCTGTCCACATACACAGCTAAGATATTGCAATGGAGATTGGATGGGACAAATGTTCCACTCTCATCATCAACAGAGGAAAACTAATGAAAACTAAAGGAATCAAGATATCCTTTAGAAATAACGTCAAGAGTTTGGATGAAGATGATCACCACAAATACCTGGGCATTCTTCAAACTGACATGAGAGTGAATAAGATCTTAAAGTCCAAACTCAGTGGAGGAAATACCATCAAGCAATTAAATCTTGAATAATTAGATTAGATACACAGTTGAAATAGTGGACTGGACTCCAACAGAACTGGATAGGAAGACTAGAAAATAATGACAATGAACCAGTCTCTACCATGAATAGGTGGGTGTGGAATGTACACCAAACAACTGACGAAGAAAAAAGACCCCAAGTTTAATATTAATTTTAAGTAGATTGTATTTCCTTTGAGAGGGTAAAACACCTAGTATGACTATTATCTCCTTACTGCATGAAAATTATTCTGAAATTATTAACAGAGGCCTCTGATATTCTCCTACAATGTGAAAACTCAAATTATGGATTTTTGAAAAATTATTATTCCATAACATTGCTACTGTCTTCAGAATAGATATGTTTTCTGGTGATTTTTAAAAATAAAATTTATAAACCATATTTAGTAAAATAAAATTAAAACTTATGTTTGAAATTACATTTTAATGAAAAAAAAAGTTATGAGGCCAGTCCTAAATCAGATCCTGTGCAATTTCCTTATTTTGATCAAAGACTTCAAAAATGTTTTAAGTCTGTATTTTAAAAACAATTTCCCAATGTTTCACTTTATTTGAAATACAGTTCCTCCAGTTCCCTCTCTCCCATAAATCTCAAAACCAACTTCTGAATTATAATTTCAATCAGAACAATGGAAGCTACCTATCTTAAACCCAATTTCTTAAAAGTTAAGAACAAGCAAACCTTTGCAAAAAAACAAAACATTCAATACTGAAATATAAGTGCAGATAAATAGTGTTTTATTATTTCCGGTGCTGGTGAAAAAAGCATTTTAAAATATTGAAAAATTTAAAATAGATGCCATCTAATGCCCAAGTAACACTTCCTGTTCCTTTTTTTGTGTTTTCATGCATGTCTGAAAGTTTTCAATACTTCATATGGCAGATGTAAAGCTTTATGATACCTTACCTTATGCCATGTCAATAGATGATTTGACCCTGTGGTTTCATCTAATTGTTAAATTGAAGCAAGATAAGAGTATGAAACTCCACAATCTTATAAGCAGGGCCCTTGGATTTGACATCTCCTTTCCTCTTATCAATATTGACAGGACCTTGCCCTGGAGAAAGAAGGGGAGCTACCATGCCACTCACTTCTAACCCTGAGCCAATCTAGAAGGCTGTTGAGGGATCAGGGGAACCTGGAAGGATGGACTGCCCCCAACCTGTGCTTACCAGAGGTTATCAATGAACACAATCCATGCTCCTTGTGCTATAAACAGGTCTGAATCCCAACTGAAGGGTTCCAAATCATGGAAGTGAGAACTGAATATATCTTTAAAAAAAAAACAAAAAATAAGCTCAGTGTAGCTGGCATTATTTAAGTGTGGTAAGACAAGGAGAGCAATAAATGAGTAATAAACGGATGTGGGTTGAATGCATAAGTGAATCACCAGTAAAGGCATAATTTAAAACAAACATATGAAGGGAGAGCGAATGGATCAAGAGGAAAGGGAAGTTCAAGAAAGTTAGGTCGGAATTGATTAGATCCTCAAGAAGAGTGAGGTGAGAAAGGACACCCACAAGGTTGTGTGTCAACAGGATCAAAATGGCAGCAATAACTGGACAATAGGATCCCTGCCTCTTGTTAACAAGTGTTTTGCAAACATTGTATCCACATAAAGGGGTGGGATACAGCTTCAGTCACCAAGTTGTGTCTGACATTTTCTATCATTGACCATCCCTCCACTGCAGAGACACTGGGGTAAGAAGTTTAAAGTATATGTTTCATTCTTAAACTTGGGTGAGAAGTTAAAAGGATAAAAGGCAACAGATACAATAGTTGCATTGAGGTCACAAAATCAAAAATTATTGGCCAGCATAGAAAAATAACAAAGGATATAACAAATGATATTGGTGTAAACTAAATTTAGTTAATTTTCCTTATCTCTCCCCCCTCCCTGCTTTTAATTCCTCTCTTATACTAGTTCTCACTGATTTTCCTGCACTTTGCACAATGTTGCTTATCCCAAAAGGAACGTGTGGATATGTTAGAAGCCTAAAAAAATCTTTCCTCAAAAATATATATATTAAAATGTTGAAAACTGTGGTTAAACAAAATGATGTTCAAGAGAAATAATTCCTCCCTTATTCCAACACCATCCAAGAGCAGCTTCAAGGCAGATGAAATCGGGCTTTGAAGGTGAGTCAGATGACTTGAAATGGAGGCAGTACAATAGAGGCTGGCAATGCAGATAGCACAGATAGTCCTTGACTTACAACCACAATTGAGCCCAAAATTTTCAAAGTTCAAAGTTACAACGGCACTGGAAAAAGTGACTTACGACTGTTTTTCACACGTATGATTGCTGTAGCACCCCCATGCTCACGTGATCAAAATCCGGATGCTTGATAACTGACTCATGCTGATGACAGTGTTACAGTGTCCTGGGGTTACGTAATCACCTTTTATGACCTTCTGACAAGCCAAGTCAATGGGGAAGCTAGATTCACTTAACAACCGTGTTACTAACTTGTTAACAACTGTGGCCAGAAAAGTCATAAAATGCCATTAAAATAAAATTCACTTAACAAATGTCTCACTTAGTAACATAAATGTTGGGCTCAATTGTGGTCATAAGTTGAGGACTACCTGTATTTTGATGTTGGTATGATTTCCAACCAGCACAGGAATGGGTGTGACAAATGCCCTCTGCTTATGCCCAACAAAATTCACATTCCTAAAGGTTCAATGTTTTAGTCAGAGCTGGGTGAAGCAAATATTCCAACTTTGGTTACGGTGAAGCCCCAGCAGCATTGCATCAATACAGGTATAATAATAGTTTGTGAGAATGAGAGAGAGAGGGAGACTGAGCCCAGAGATGTTGGGGAACATTCAGATGAGACTCTGCAGAGTTGGCAGCTCAATAGTGGACAGAGCAAAGGGCTCAGAAGCAACATACACACCCCATTGATTTCTTGGACTATATATGAGACATGTGGAGAATTGCACTTTCAGACTTGCAAGATTCTCTTAATGAAGCCTACAATAAAATAGAATTAGCTCATTGGGTTATGTTTCCTGTCTGGTCAATCTGGTAAGACTGGTAACTGCTTTCCTCCCTGCCCCAGGAATTTTTTTTAAAAATTACAAGCTAACATCCCCACCTAAGTCACTGATGGCTCCTTCTGTAAGGCCATTTTTACACCCAAACTATGTCTTTCTCCTGACGACTACATTGACTGTAGAGTGCTGCCCTCCAGTATTTCCATTTCTATTTGAAATCAGTGCTCAGAGCAGGTCCTTGCTCACAATAGCTAAGCTACAGCCTCATTGGCTCAGGGCCCAGTGGAGACAATGGTGCAGGAGCACAAGAACATGGAACTACTAACCCATATACATACAAATGCACAAACAATCCCCCTGCCTCCCCCAAATTCACATCACACTGTTCTTTTTGGGTAAACAACATTAGGCATACCACAGAAAAAAAGTAAGAAATAGTTGGTGAAATAAATAAGACCCAGAATGAAGAGTTAAATGCTGTATGTATATCAGTCTATATAACAGTCTTGCTGATCACTGTCATTTTCTTCGGATATAAAAATAGAAGAAAATACAGCATATTTGTTCCCTCTTTGCTTTAAGGATAAAAGATTTTGGGGGAAATACTTCCAACAGCATTTTTAATGCCTGCTGAGTGTTTTTGTCGGTCAATATGGCACAAAATCATTGCATAATACCGCACTGTTGGAGTGGTTGAAACATGTATGAGGCAGCAGGCCGGGGGATGTTCTTGATTTTCACCAGCTGCTCCAGTATTTATTCACTTCCCCCCCCCTCAGTTATATGAATACAATTCTTGAATTTGTTTAAAGGTTTGGTCTTTGCAAAGTTGCTGTAATAAAAACACAGTGGTAGCCCCAAATTCTTAAAATGAAACTATAATTTTCTGGACTTAAATATTGTCTCACTGATGGTCTTTTTGTTAAAATGTCATAATTTTAGGAAAAAGGATGATCTGAGACAGTCTTTTGTAATACATTAAAAAAAATAGAAGGCAAGTAGATGTCCAGCTAGTGTTCTCTAAAGCCTAGAGATACCATAAAGAAAACTTTTAACTATCAAATTGATAAACTTTTGTAGGGTTCTGTTTTACAAAACTCTCCTATCTGTTTGCCTCTTTGTAACCATCAATTAGCCCGACCAATCCATATGGTGCAAACATTTTTGAATCAAGGTGGCCCAAATTTACTTTAAAAATGTATACAAAATCTGGGACCCATTCAGGGGTGGGATTCTACCAGTTCAGACTGGTTCTATAGAACCGGTTGTTATGATTCTGTGCAGTTCGGAGAATTGGCAAATCGTGCCCCTGGCTGGCCCTGCCCCTCTCCGCCCAACCTTCCCCGCCCAATCAGTCCTTATCATCTTATCTGGTGCAGAATGCAGCTGTGCGGGTTGTGATGGGAGCTTCCCGATACTCCCATGTTACACCCCTCCTGTGCGGGCTGCATTGGTTACCGGTTGCCCTCCAGGTGAGATTCAAGGTGTTGGTATTAACATTCAAAGTCCTTTACGACTTGGGTCCGGGGTACTTGCGGGAGCGTCTCCTGCCAATATCGAATACCGATCGCCCTGTGCACATGCACAGACGGGGACTCCTTGGGGTGCCATCGGCAAGACAATGCCGGCTGGCAGTGCCTCGGGGAAGGGCCTACTCTGTTGCGGCTCCCACCTTGTGGAACCAACTCCCTTTGGAGCTCCGTCTGGCTCCTGATCTTCGCTCTTTCCGCCGCAATTTGAAGACCTGGTTGTTTGAACAGGCTGGGCTGGACTGACCTCCTGGGGGGGTTGAAATCTATTTTAAATTGATTTTAGTGATTGGGCTTGTTTGGTTTAATTCTTTTTAAAATATTTATTGTTGTTTTTTAATTGTGAGCCACCCCGAGTCATCTTGGAGAGGGGGCAGCATGCAAGTCCAAATAAATAAATAAATAAATAAATAAATGTGTGACATCACGCACATGCCTGACATCGCCCGCGTGCCCAACATCACTGACTGCATTCTCCCCCTCTCAGTCACTCCTTAAAGTATTTCTTTTTTTCCCTCCTGACGATCAGCTGTTCCGATGATCAGCTGTGCTGGGATCCCCCTCACTTCTTACTGCTTCACCCAGGAGGCTTCCCTGAGATCCAGGAGGCAAAAAATGGGGGAGGGTGCTGAAAAAAAGCCACACTCACCCAGTCACATGGCCATGCCCACCTAGCCATGCCTATCTAACCACGCCCACAGAACCAGTTGTTAAAAATTTTGAATCCCACCCCTGGACCCATTACTCCTGTATAATTGAAATTTCAAGGGTTTTCACACCAATTAAATCCACCAATCACATCCAGTTAAAGCCACTGCAACATTGCCACAGTTGGCTATAGTCACCTGAACATATTTCCAACAACACTTCCCACAAACCTGTAAGTTGTGTGGTGCAAGGTAAGATAGGAGGGACATATCCCCACCCTCTTTCCCACCTTCCTTTGGCCCCTGCACCCAATCAGCTGGCAGCAAGGTTTGATGGGCGAGTGATGATTGGCTGCTTTGTGACTGGGGCCTAAAACTGAAATTTCTTAATGGTTGTGAGCAGCAAGGCAAGGACAAGAGATCGAGGTAGGGCTGAATGAGGGGCACTGGCAGTAAAATTGTAAGTTATGGTCATGTGATATCTGACTTAACAACTGTGGACAATTCACTTAGTGAGAGTGTCAGAAGTGAGGTCATATGTCTCTCAAGATCACATGATCATATCACTTAGTGATGGAGTTTCCAGTTCCAATTGTGGTCATTAAGTGAGGATTACTTGGACATTATATCACATTCAGCAGACTACTTTTCTATCTATATTCCCACAATATTTAAACCTATTTGCTTTATCATATACTTTCTCTAAATGAACAAGCATACCGCTGTGTCTATGTGAAGGATAAAAAAGCTGTGCTGTAAATAACTTACATGACACAGCGTCAGCCCACAACCACCACCACACCAACTACTCTAAATATTTCTGTACATCAAGGAATGTCTTCAGCACAATATTGATAACTGCTTTTGAAAGTTTGACAGAATAGAAATGCAACATTTCTTTTAGACATTTTCTTATTTTCATTGATCTAATGAAAGCTATAGTCGGAGCCATTTTGGCTGAAGATGAAATAAAAACCCTTTCAATAACTAAGTACCAGAAATTTCTGGGGAAGAAATGGGAAACTGAAGGCAGTCCACTAAAATTGGAGCTGTACCAAGTGCTCCAAGACAGTTGCTCGTCATGAAGAGACTGCAAATCGGTGGTCTCTGGTGGGTTTAGAGCTCTGAGAGACAAGGGAAAACCTTCGCTCACACCATGGTTGCCACATTTTCAAAGGACACTCACTTTGCATACTTCCTTTCCTAATCACTTTTGGAAATTGCTTGTTAACTGCTTTTCAGCTATTAGGAATCTTAGGATAGACAAGTTTGAAAGCACTGGGTCAGTTTCCTTCAATTGTTAGTAAAAGTTTAGGGTCTTTAAAAATCTTTTGAAATAAACAGCAAAAGGGTGATTAGACTTTGGTTTTGGGAAGTTACAAACAAAGTAAGTGTCCATATAGATTTATAATAAGATTTTGGAACTAATTATAAGAAACTTACCCATGAAAAAATGCTTTTGCTTTGAATTCTTTTTATAAAAAATGATGGGCCAGTGGTGGGATTCAAAATTTTTTTACTACCAGTTCTGTGGGCGTGACCTAGGCGTGGCAGGGGAAGGATACTGTAAAATCTCCTGTCAGAGGTGGTATTTGCCGGTTCTCTGACCTACTCAAAATTTCTGCTACTGGTTCTCCAGAACTGGTCAGAACCTGCTGAATACCACCTCTGGATGGAGCCTTGAAGGTTGGACACGAGAGGGAAACAGAAGGAACTAAAGATTACAATTAAAGGAGAAGAATGCTTGGATTTAATTTGCTAACACAGAATGGAAGGATTTTTAGTACTGTCAAAGAAAGATGGAGAATTGTACAAACTTATTTTTTAGATTTATTTGTATTTTAATGTTTCAAATTTCAATAAAGGTTTAACATTTTTAAAAAATGAAGAATATTTTTGAACAATGGACCCAGAAGTTAATTTTAAGGGTGACTGCCATTATACAGGTAGTCCTCAACTTATGACCACAATTAAGCCCAAAATTTCCATTGCTAAGTGAGACTTTTAAGTGAATTGTACCCTATTTTGTGATTTTTCTTGCCACAATTGTTAAGCGAATCATTGCAGTTCTTAAGTTAGTAACATGGTTGTTAAGTGAGTTTCGCTTCCCCATTGATTGCTTGTCAGAAGGTCACAAAAGGGGATTGCATGACTCTTGGACACTGCAACTGTCATAAATGTGAGTTATTTGTCAAGTGTCTGAATTTTAATCAAGTGACCATGGGGATGTTGCAATGGTCATAAATTATAAAAAATTGTCATAAGTCCCTTTTTCAGGGCAATTGTAACTTTGAATGGTCACTAAATGAACTGTTGTAAGTTGAGGACTACCTGTAAATAGGTTATGTTTTAAAATGTTATGGAAGAGGAACAGGTTTTACTAGGCAAGATACAATGATCTGAAGGTGGATTTTAAAATGACAGGCTATAAGAATGATATGGAAGAAAATGCTACACTGAATATTTAAATGAGACCAGCTGATGTCTTAATAGTGTAAAACATATATAAATAACAAACCAGAAGAGTGACCTAGATAACTTTCCCATATTGGATTTACAGAAGAGACTTGTTAAAGTCTTGAAAAATTTTGTGAGAAAGATTCAGAAAAAATGAAAATAAATCAATTATTTGAAGGGATTAAACATCAAGATTGTTAGAAGTACAAGGAAAGAATATCAAGTTAGTTTATCTGATCAAGGATAAATATTATTATAATATTTATATATAAATATTATAAAGGATAAATATTATTATCCCTGGTAATCCTTAATGGACGTTTACTGATCAGGACTGAATGACAAGATACGGGATACAGGAAAAAGAGATCATTTGTTGTATTTTAAGAGGTGATAAAATACTAAAACTGTTTATAATGAGGAAGTCATTTTTAATATATTTCTTCTTTTTTCTTATTTTTTTCTTTTCTAGTTTGATTTCTGTTTTTCCTTTTCTGCAATTTTTCTTTTTTCTTTTTATTCCTTTATTTTTAGTCTTTCTTCATTTTTATCATTTTAATTGCAATTTTTAATAAAAGTTACTGTAAAATAAAGAAATGTGCCAAAGATTCACGATGGTCTCCTTCCATAATTTTCCATTTATACTTCTCCATGGAATTCTCTGAGACCTCACTTGTAGCTAACCACAGGATATTCTTCCCTTTTTGTGCCTCGTCTCCAAGATGTTGCCTTCATTTCATCCCTAGTCCATAAATTATGCAGGCTTGGACTGTCCTTGTATTAAGGCAGGCTTGTATTAAGGCAGTGCTTTCTCCTTAAGCTTAAGTTGATAGTATTGAGTCATAAGACATGTGAAGTTTGTTATGCTTTGCCACCAGTGAGTTTAAAACAGAATTTACTGCCCATTACAGGCTACTGTGAGCAAGCCTTCTCCCTCCAGTCTCTAGTCAACCTCATTCCCCCCGCCCCCCGTTGTCTCTCTGTCAGTGGTCTTTTTGATTTCCAAGAAGCAAAACTACATTTTTTTAACCACAGAATTTGTTTTCCTTTCCCCTGGCAATGCTGCTCTAGCTGTGTGAAAGCACTTTGCTGCCACAAGCACACTTCTATTGTATAGCATCATAAGACAAGTGGATATTGTCATTTTATGTCCTCTGCAGAATGAAAGAAGCAATTGACAGCTGGTAAATTTAAATAGTCTCTTCTTGGAACTGTGCAATAGAAGTAGACTACTCTGAGCAATCTTGTAAGTGCTTAAATTCTACAGCTTTTATGGGGTTAGTGCAAGGCTGAAATAGCCTAAGTGTGGAGTAACAGGAGCAGCTCCACCCTTTGCCACCCAAGTAGAGCATGGAGGAACCTGAAAGGCAGCATTTATGAGCCATATAAAGAAAGGAGAGGTGAGAGAAATTCTAAGTAAAAATGCTGCTTGCAGCTCAGCCCCCTTCATGACTATATAATCTGTTTATTTGTCTTGTACCAGAATGCGGTGTTGAGAGGGAGGGAGTCACAAGAAGGAGTCTAAAAGACTGATTCCTGAATTCTGGACCTACCTCATCCCGCCGAGGTCTTATTACAATGCTGTGATTGGCAAATGATTTTCCCACAGGCTGGAGACACAGACTGTATTGCTTTGCTTATCATACATGATAAGTGCACAGTCTGAACTTGTAATGCTATGTGGGAAAGACCTTGGGAGATTGAGCCCAGAGATGCTGCCAAGGGAACGGGAAGGTCAGATAAGATACAGCATAGCCTGCAGCTTGATAGGGCAAGAGACTCAGCAGAGACCATCCCTAATTTCTCAGATTGTAAAGAGAGAATTGTACTGTCAGTCTTGCAAGATTGATGTCAGCCTCACGGGGTAAACCAGATAGGAATCACAACTAGGTGAGCTAATTCCACTTTATTGTAAGGTTACATGGACAGAATTTTGCAAGTTTGAAAGTACAATTCTCATCCTCCCACTTTTCATCTACAGCTTTTCAGCTCCTCAAAAATGGGTGGAGTTTAACTCAGCACTGGGAAGGGGCCCTTTAATAGCCACAAATCAGATTATACAGATCACTGTTGTATTCCTTGGAGCAGTGTTTGTCATTCTCGGCAACTTTAAGATGTGTAGATTTCAACTCCCAAATTTCTGGATGAGTAATTTGCAGAGTTGAGATCCATACATGTTAAATTGGCTGAGGTTGAGAAATACTGCCTTAGTGGGATTCTTAATGTTTCCTTTGCCTCTTTGAATATGTGACACATTTCCTTCAAGCATATTTGGAATTTCTCTAGATTAAATTCCATATCATAAACTTTTCAAGACAATATTGTGACATCAGATCTGGAAGGCCACATCACTGTGTTTTCTCTTTAAAAGAATGGATTATTTTTTCAGTACAGGGAGGAAGAAATAGACAATTTTACAAGAAAGCAAAAAGGTCTAGGGCAGTAAGAAGTCTTGTAGTACTCAAAGCAGTATTTCTGAACTTTAACAATATTAAGATGGGTGGACTTCAACTCCCAGAATTCCTCAGCTTGCAAGGGAAAGGCTGGCCACATCTTAAAAGTTGCCAAGATTGCGAAACACTGATTTAAAAGGTTTAAAAATGCAAGGGAGATAGTTTTCTGTCTGTTTGCTTTTACTCAGGTATGCTTGTACTAGACAAACCCTATTCTACCAAAACCAAAACTTTTAAAAAGATAGATTGTTAAATGAATCCTGGGTTAGGCAGGCAATCTATGCACATCAGAAACAAAATCCAAAAATATATTGGCTATTTCCAGAATTCATTTCATATTACATTCCAGTACCAATGCATATTTAAAAGCAAAACCATCCTTTTCCAGAAATAAAATGCAGAGGAAATCGTGAAGGGAAATAACAATATACCAATAAGTGAAATAATGAATGGTAAGTGCATATTTTTTATCAGTGTAAAGGGATTTTCTGGGGAAGGAACAGGAATAAAATTAGTCCTCAGGATGGGTGGGGGTTGCTTTTTAGATCTGAAATGTTCTTAATGTTTTACATGTGCTACTTCTGGCAAGGAAGAATGATGAGGATTTTTTTCAATAAATTTGCAGATTTCCTTTATTTATAAGTTCTGCAGTTATAGCACAGGACTGATGGTAAGAGAAAAGAATAAAACATGGATAGAAAGTCTAGGTTACAATTGCATATTCTTTGACTAGGGAACCCTTATTTGCTTAGTCAATGGCTGGTTTTACATGTTTCCAGAAATAGGTCTCCACTAAGCACAAGTTCAGCTTTATATCCTGTTTACTAGGGACCACACCCTGGCCAATTCACTGTACAGAATGCAGCCAACAACTCCTTGGTTAGCAAGAGTGAAACACAAGTGGGCACAACACAAGGTTTGTCTTCATCATTTAAATCCAATCTCTTCCACATATTAAAACTCAGCAGGACAAGTTGGAGTTGTTGAAACACAGCAGAAAGTTAAACTTGTAACACAGGTATTCATTTGCTTATTGAATGAAGGGCTGAGCAATCCTTTTGCCATGCTTTCATGCGCTCACGCAGGGCAGCATTGGAAATGGGTCGAGGCGACCCATTCTGTCAGAATTTGTGAGGATTTTGTTATGATAGACCCAGCAGGACTCCCAATACAGACAAACAATCCTTGGCTCAAACCAGCAAAGATGAACAGGGACTGCAGGCAGGGGAGACAGAAAAAGGAGGTCACAAAGCAATAGAGGACAGAGATGCATCTCAAAATGGCATTCAAAGAGTCTCAGATGGATCTGCAACTAATTAGAATCAAGGGCATCTTAATGGATCTTCATTAGAAAACCAGGAGAAAAAACAGTTACAAGAGTTGGGATTAGTCCATGCTGAAATGACAAAATCTTATAGCACATTAAAACAAATATCTTTATTATAATTACAATAAACCATCATCTGGGTCAAGGCTTAATGATTTTGTTATGTATGCAGGTTTGAATGTCATTGGTTAAGTTTGAACTGTTCTTGTAAAATGTCAGAAATGATTGGTTTAAAAAGTGCGGGAAAACCCTGCACTTTGATTGGCTGGCAACTGCGGCTGTTGGCTATAAGTAGCAGCCGCAGCCCAGCCAAATCAGGTCTGTTATGAGCTGTAGTCACTAATAAACTCTTCACGGAAGCACTCCGCGTCTGACTCTTCATGCAAATCTAACAGATTTATTCATTAAATTCCTAGCATTATTGCACAATGCAATGTCATAAATTATAGTTAATATACCACAATGACTTCAGATGCACTTTACCATTACTCAAAAATAAGCAAGCTATTTTTTACTATGTTGTATGAACCAGCAGATCATACTTTAACTTTTCTGAAAGATCTTAGCCAGTAAGTTATTAGCCAGGATGGTTATTTTATGCTCAAAATACCTGATTTTTGGATTAATTAACTGGCTGTGTTAAAACTTAACATGGAAATAGAACCTTGTGGCCCAGTGGTTAGAATGCAGTATTGCAGGTTAATTCTACCTACTGCCAGGAGTTTGATCCTCACTGGCTCAAAATTGACCCAGCTTTTCATCCTTCTGAGGTTGGTAAAATAAGGACCCCAGATTGTTAGGGGCAATATGCTGACTCTGCAAATCTCTTAGAGAGGGCTGTAAAACACTATGAATGGTATATAAGTCTAAATGCTATTGTTATCAAAATGTATTGGTTTATTGATTCAATCGTTTGGCTACATATTATATGCACTATATATACAGCTAGGAAATAGCGAGGAAGACTCCAATAGTGTTAGGCTAATCTGCTGTAGCATCTCTCTAATCTTCAATGCCCATATGTTAGAGAAGGTAGAATTGGAACAACTAAAGATATTCTGGAGTACCTTAGCAGCAGGCTGGGAATGAGATGGAGACGTCAACACTAAGTCCCTGAGGAAAAAAAATCATGAACTTCTTAAAGCCACAGCTTGCACGAATAAGCTCAAAATTCAGCAGGAATAATAGCTGTAAATTGGGACAAACTTTTTGCAGATGAGAGCCACTCATTTTCTTTCTTTCTTTCATTCTTTTTTTTCAACTTCTGAGAGCTGTGGGAAGTGGGAAGGTAGCCAGTGACATGATGCAATGACATTTTTGCTTATTTTGGGTGGAATGGGAGGGTTGGAATAAGGCAGGTGTTTAAGGGGCAATTGGAACAATAAGTATTTCAGCAATGTGGTGCAGTTTTTGCCCTTACTTTAACATAAAGCAGTGAAAAAATTCTACTTTCCTCACATCAGTACTCAAGCTGGTAAATTTGAGTGATTTAATCCGAAAGTCTTTGTAAGGCCCCAAAACGAGTGCTACAAGACTGTCAATTCCGGCTCTAAGATACAAGTCACTTCTTCCATTTTTTAATCTTGTGATTCCTTCATCATTGTTCTAACTTTTGTAATTTTAGTAGATATTTCTTCAGTCAAATTTCAACTAGTGCCAAAAAAAACCCTCCAAACAGGTTTCTCTCAAAATTAGAAGATGCAGCTAGACATAGACAATGAAGTCACACAGATAAATACTGTGATGCTGAAGTTAATTGTGTACATTCATTTTCTTTGATAGACTCAATAATTACATTTTAATCTGTGATCACGGGACAATACTGATTTTAAAGCAAAACTGTCAGAACAAAAATACTGTAACTTAAAAGAAACAAACAGCTGTTTAACTTCTCATCCTCATACTACTTCAATCCACTTCCTTTGTCAAGAGATTGTGCTTCAACATGAAATCCATCTGTCCTTTGTAAAACATGAAATAATGCCATTACACTGAAGAGTCCTTAAACAACTCTATGAAGTAGGACATTCAGTAATTTACTTCTGAATTATTAGGGAACTGCTAAGGGAAAAAAGTACAGTACTGAATGGCTGTGGGGTTTGTTAGAGAAAAACTGGAGATTTGCTAAAGAGGTAGAGAGTGAACAATGTTTCTAGCTGGGAAGAATTTTTTTTCAAATAGAACTTGCAGGGAAGTTCTTTTTTGTGGTTCTCCATCCTCATGAATTTGAGCTTTTTCCTTTGCAAGAAAGAAGATTAAATATTGGCAGGGAGGATACCAATAGCAGTAGCACTTAGATTTACATACCACTTTATAGTGCTTTACAGCCCACTAAGCAGTTTAAAGAGTCAGCATATTGCACCCAACAATTTGGGTCCTCATTTTACCCACCTCGGAAGGATGAAGGCTGAGTCTGTTATGTATGCAGGTTTAAAGTCATTGGTTTAGTTTGAACTGTTCTTGTAAAATGTCAAATATGATTGGTTTAAAAAGTGCGGGAAAATCCTGCACTCTGATTGGCTGGCAACTGCGGCTGCTGGCTATAAGTAGCAGCTGCAGCCCAGCCAAAGTGGGTTCATTCTGAGCTGTAGTCGCTAATAAACAAAGAGCTTGAAGCACTCCGCGTCTGTCTCTTCATGCAAACTTAACAGAGTCAACCTTGAGCCTGATGAGATTCGAACTGCCAAATTGCAGGCAGCCAGCAGTCAGCATAAATAGTCTGCAGTGCTACACTCTAACCACTGCACCACCATGGCTCAGGATGCTAGGAATAAAATGGAGTCAACATTTTAAGAAGTTGCTTATTTGAAATCTTCTTTCCCACTTTAAAGTAAATGGTGTTCATTGAGTTGCAATTTTGACATACATAAAAGTGGGATTATTTACTACTCCTTGTCATGACAAAATTATCTTGGGACCCTCTGTTTGAGAAATAGTCTCTAATTTCCTTGTACTCATTCTGGAAATTTCCTCTTTTCTGGTTGTGCTGCGGGAATTTTAAATAGGGTGGACTTTATGTGGAAGGCAACAATCAGATGACCACTAGATGGAGATTCAGAAAAATCAATTCTATCATGCCATATACTAGTCAGTCAGGGCTTTGTGGGCCAGATATAGTATGGCTAATTCAAGAGTGTTATCTTGATGTGAGATGTACTCGTCAAAGTGAGATTTAAGACTCGGTTCATTGATCGAAAGAAACAAAATTTATTACGCATTCACGAAAGCGGGTTCCTCCAAGTGTTGAAGGAACCCAGGGCTTTGTTTAAAAAAGCTTTTATAGCCCTAAACTGCCGCCCCCTCTTACGAGGGCTTGGCTTACATTCTAACTATGTTTAGCCAATCACTAACTAATACAGACACTTTTCTTCCTAATATGGGAAATCGCATACTATGCAATATGATATTTTGAATCTGCTACGTCTTCTCTGAGTTTTCTGAGTTCGAGCACTACTTCCTTATTCTGTTCTAACATGGCGAAGCTCCTGCTCACATTGATATAAAACAACTTCCTGCTGCCAAAAGGTCAGAATCAGAGGTGGTATTCAGCAGGTTCTGACCAATTCTGGAGAACTGGTAGCGGAAATTTTGAGTAGTCCGGAGAACCGGCAAATACCACCTCTAACTAGAGATTTTACAGTATCCTTCCCCTGCCACGCCCACCAAGCCACGCCCACAGAACCGGCAGTAAAAAAAATTGAATCCCACCACTGATCAGAATATATTTCTCTGATCGGAAGCTGCAGATCCAGCATATCAAGAAGTTGCAAAAAGGATCAAAATATCCCCTATTCCTTTTCAAGATGCAATGCTCCTTTATATCTTCATAGCCATCATTTTGTAACGAGCATGTTGCTTTTATAGGATATCACCCTATAATATCAGTATCTAACTTTTTTTAACTGTTTGGAGAAAAAAAGTGTTTTAGTTTAGAAAATTATTTAAAATGGCAATAAAACTACTCCCGTTGACTATGTAGTCATGTATCTGCCAAGTAGAATGCAGCCTTTATCAAAACCTGAAAACCTGAAAGATTAACGTCTGTGTTTCTATTTCCTCTTCAAGGTCTGCCACGTTACCCTTCTTTCTGGTTGCTAAACAGCCATTTGAACTCTTCCCTATGATTTTTCTACATTGCCTTCACCATCTGCAGATCTCAAATAGTTTCAGTATATAGTACATATTTGCAAAGTGCAGCGAGCACCTTTAGCCAACCATCTTTCAATCCAAGCAGCCATCAGCTGCTCAACTCCTACATAAACCAGCTGGAAATGAAGCTGGTTTCAGAAATCCATTCCAGATTTCAACTATGGTAGGATTCTGTTTTCCCCTTCTTTTTTATACTTGCCAGGAAGAGGTTTATGGTTTGCTTGCTCCCTTGTTGTGCAAACACATACATCACTCATACACAAATTCAGTCCCCTCCTCTTTCATCCTTTCTCCTTGCAGCTTTCTCTTCCCCAAAACCGGCCCCTTCAATCCTCCCTGCCCCGTTATTGTTCTCCTGCTTTGGTATCAACTTTGAAGCGGCAATGAATTTAGGTATTTGAATAATGGCCATGCCTCTCAGCCAAGAGCTGCTCTACCTCCACTCCAGCCATGGTGGAAAAAATGTCTCCTACCAGCTGCAGGCAGCTGCTTTCCCACCACTCCATCCCATAGAGATGCAGAAGCAGATGTGTGGGCTTGTTTATGGATAGTCCAGAGCCCATGCAACACCATACTTTGCAGGGCCTTTTCACCCTCCCATCAGGAGTCAAGAATGGGCTGCATTCTCCATGACCCTTCCTTGAGTGAGGGAAAGCTAGGGGTTTTTCTTTAGGATTTGGTGACTTTTGAAAACAGAGAAGACCCACTATTTATGGGGTTTTATAAAAGGATCAGAGCAGTGGTGGGATTCAATTTTTTTACTACCAGTTCTGTGGGTGTGGTTTGGTGGGTGTGGCTTGGTGGGTGTGGCTGGGGAAGGATACTGTAAAATCTCCATTCCTTTCCCACTCCTGGGGGAAAGTTATCACCGGTTCTCTGAACTACTCAAAATTTCCGCTACCGGTTCTCCAGAGCTGGTCAAAACCTGATGAATACCACCTCTATATCAGAGCAATAATTGTTGGAGATTGGATATGTTATGTATGCAGGTTTAAAGTCATTGGTTTAGTTTGAACAGTTCTTGTAAAATGTAAGAAATGATTGGTTTAAAAAGTGCAGGAAAACCCTGCACTCTGATTGGCTGGCAACTGCAGCTGCTGGCTATAAGTAGCAGCCGCAGCCCAGCCAAAGTGGGTTCATTCTGAGCTGTAGTCACTAATAAACAAAGAGCTTGAAGCACTCCGCGTCTGTCTCTTCATGCAAACTTAACACTGGAGATGAAGGTGAGATCTCCCTGAAGAAGAAGGCAACGCGGAACAGAAGAAGAGAGAGATGGCTGCGCTGAACACCCCCTAGCCCGTTCGATCCGACGGCAGAAGACTGGGAGACGTATGCAGATCGTTTCCAAATGTATCTGGAAGGAAACGATCTTGCCGACATTTCGAGAAGCGGAAGAGGGCGGTCTTTCTCACGCACTGCGGTCCGGCAGTTTTCAAGATGGTGAAGGCATTGGCGGGAGCTGCAGGCGGAAGGTAATGGAATGGCCTGACTTAGAAAAGTTGTTAAGAGCCCATTACGCCCCACAAGTATCATGCCTCATTAAGAGACACGAGTTTTACCGTCGGGATCAAGGGGAAAGCAAAACGTAACAATTTGGCAAGTTTAAGAGACATTGGGGTGCATGTGAATTTAACAATTTAGAAGAGGCCATGCTGATCGATTTGTTCTGGGCCTTAAAGACAAGGTGCTTCAGAGCAAGTTATTACTAAAACCTAAGATCACGCTGAAGGAAGCAATAGAAGAGGCCTCTTCAGCAGAAGCTACCAAGTCCTCAGCAGCAGCCATGAAGAAAATTAAGAAGGCCACAAGCCATCCTGATGTGGAAAAGTCCACAATAACTCATTGTGAGCAAATAGATACTGAGTCAGACTGTAGTGAGGTGGAGGAAGGAATTTATAGACTCAGAATGGAGAAAAAGAAAGACCTGGGAAGAAAGAGGCAAGATTTCTACTGCAGAGGTTGTGGGGGAAGCCACACCTGCACTGAATGCAAGTTCCTAGATACCATCTGCCTCTGTTGTGAAAAAAGAGGACACCTAGCAAGAGTCTGCAAATCATCCAGAACTCCACCCAACAGAAGGAAGTTTCCTGACAAAGAACTCAAGCCCAACAACCTCAGTGAGAAAATGGGGCACAGCACAGAAACAAAGGGGAAGAATGAAACTCATCAGACAGTAACTATTGGTCATTCTTCTTCTATCAATAACAGAAAAGTGCATGTCAAGGTACTAATTGAAGGAAGGCCTTGCCAAATGGAAGTGGACTCAGGCTCATATTTATCTATGGTGTCATGGGACACTATTCACAGACTACTCCCAAACATTCAGAAGAAGCATTTCAAGAAGCAAGCACTGACTCTTAAAGACTACCAAGGGAACAAGATTCCAGTAGTTGGAACAAGAGAATTCAACGTGAAGTTCAAAGGCCACACCAAATGCGTGAAAAGGATGGCCCAAGCTTGCTGGGACTTGAGTGGTTCAATCCACTAGGCATCGAGCTGACTGGCATCAATCACGTGAGCAACACTGAATGGGAGGAGGCCTTGAAGTCTGAGTTTCCAGAGGTCTTCAGCAGCGGATTGGGCAAGTATATGGGGACCCTATCACTTTCAATCTAGATCCCAAGGTGCCACCAATTCGCTTAAAGCCCAGAAGGGTCCCATTTGCCTTAAAGGAAAAAATTGATGTACAATTAGATAACCTAATAGCTCAAGGAGTTTTAGAGCCCACTGACCACTCCAGGTGGGAGACACCCATAGTCATACCAGTCAAGACTGATGGGTCAGTGAGAATCTGTGGAGACTATAATGGGACATTGAACCATGCACTTCAACAGAGCATATCCAGTTCCAGTGGTGCATCATTTACTACATTCACTTGGCAGGGGTAGTCTTTGCCAAATTGGATCTGGCCCAGGCATATCAACAATTAACAGTTGATGATGCCACTGCAGAGGCCCAAACCATTGTGACTCATAGAGGTGCTTTCAAATGTAAAGGTTACAGTTTGGAGTAAGCGTGGCACCAGGCATCTTCCAAAGCCTTATGGAAAGGATGCTCCAAGGACTCCAGGGTAGTCTTATTTTGATGATGTGTTAATTCTGCTGAAAATGACACTCAGTTACAAGAGAGACTCAGAGAAGTCCTTACCAGATTCGAAAAAAGTGGGTTAAAAGTCAAAAGGAAGAAAAATGCACTTTTAGAACTGACAAGGTTGAGTTCTTGGGCTATATGATTGACAAGCATGGTATCCACCCACAGATGCCAAGGTTCAAGCAATCAAAAAGCCCTAGACCAAAATGTAAAACAGATTTGCAAGCCTTCCTTGGACTCATTAACTTTTATCACATGTTCCTACCTCAGAAGGCAACCATTGCAAAACCATTGCACAGATTATTAGACAAAAGTCTCATGGGTCAGGAGGAAAATCTCGACAATATTAAAAGACTAATCACGTCTGATGCTGTACTGATACAGTTCTCTGAGAATTTGCCTGTTGTACTGACTTGTGATGCATCCCCTTGGAGTGGGGGTTGAGCTACAGGCTTCCCAGCGGGAGGGAAGCTCCTATTGCATTTTACTCTTGCACCTTGACCAAAGCAGAGAGGAACTACAGCCAACTGGACAAGGAAGCCTTGGCAATTGTCATGCAGCTGTCAAGAAATTCCATGAGTATTATATATGGGAGAACATTTACCATTGTCAGGATCACAAACCTCTGTTAGGCATTGTGGCGGGAGACAAAACTCATGCTCACTATCCTGTCACCAAGAATGCTGAGGTGGACTGAATTTCTTGGTTGCCTTATTCATACAACTCATCCACAGGCCTGGCAAAGATTGGGCATGGGCAGAGCTCATGTCGCCTCCTCACTTCTCTCACACTGTCTACTTTTGCTCCTGAGACTTACACTTTTTCCTAGAAACTGTTGCCAAGCTTCCAGTACACACGCTGCTGAAATTGCCAGAGAGACTGCCAAAGACACTGTATTGGCTCCTGTTATAGCCAGCTGGATACAGGGTGTTGGCCTCTTCAAGATCTGGTTGGCCTCTTCAAGATCTACCTCAACTTGCCCAACCTTTTAAATCCAGGCAAACTGAATTATCTGTATTAAGAGGATGTATTTTGTGGGGTAACAGGGTGGTTATTCCTAAAACTGCAAAAAAGAGGTTTTGGAAATGTTACATGAGGGTCATCCTGGGATTGTCAGAATGAAGGGATTGGCCAGGAGTTATGTATGGTGGCCAGGTATTGACAAAATGGTTGAAAACTGGGTTGCATCTTGTCCCAACTGTCAGGTAGTCAGGCCTGCCCCTTGCCCCACACAGGAATGGGAATGTCCTAGGGGCCCATGGTCCAGGATTCACATTGATTTTGCTGGCCCTACCAGAAGGCACACTTTCCTTATTATAGTAGATGCATATTCCAAATGGCTAGAGGTTATCCCTATGGCATCCACCACAACTGAAGCTGTCATCAAACAGCTTAAAAGCTTTTGCTCACGGGTTACCTGATGTTACCTGATGTGCTTGTTTCTGACAATGGCCCTCAATTTACATCCAACCTTTTGAATCATATCTAGCACAACAGGGTATCAGACATGCCCTGACAGCCCCTGGGCATCCTTTGGCTAACGGCCGGGCTGAACGTATGGTATGATTTACCAAGGAAAAACTTCAGCAATTGGGTCAGGGATATCACTGAGAGAGTTGAAAAACTCTCAGTGTTCAGCATATCACTCCCAACCCCTCAACTAATTTGTCCCCAGCTGAATTGTTGATGGGTAGGAAACTCAGGTCTCCCCTTGATCGCTTTCATCCCACTTACGCACCCAGCACCACTAGATTCCACTAGCAAAATTCGCACATTCACTGTGGGTGATTCTGTTTATGCTAAGAACCTTATGGGTGAACCATTATGGATTCCTGCTGAGATAACCCAAATCACAGGCCCCAGGTCTTACAGGGTACAAACGGAGGATGGTGTCCTCTGGAGCAGGCACATTGATCAGTTAAGATCCAGATTGCCTCAGGAGCATCGCTTTTGCTCCTCTCTGGTTCCCATACCTACTGCCTCTTCTAGGGGAAGGGAGGATCATGAGTGTAATGAACAAGCAAGAATCAACCCCATGTGTAATGAGCTAACATGACAGGAACCATCCCAAAACCTGTCACAATACCAACAACCATTTTCACAAATGGAAGATTGCACATCATTACCTGATTTAGGTGCTGACATTGGGTTGGAGATGGATTGGGAGGAGAGACCAGGTTGTAGTAACCAAACAGGTTCTACCATTACTACAAGTCCAAGTAAGGAAATGTCAGCAGACACATTTCCTCCCTCACAAGGTGAGAACCTTAAAACATCTGAACATTAGATAGGCTGGGTTTTCAGTAGGACTGAACCTAGTGGGGAGGGTGTTATGTATCAGAGTTTAAAGTCATTGGTTTAGTTTGAACTGTTCTTGTAAAATGTAAGAAATGATTGGTTTAAAAATGCAAGGAAAACCTGCACTCTGATTGGTTAGCAACTGCAGCTGCTGGCTATAAGTAGCAGCCACAGCCCAGCCAAAGTGGGTTCGTTCTGAGCTGTAGTCACTAATAAACAAAGAGCTTGAAGCACTCCGCGTCTGTCTCTTCATGCAAACTTAACAGGATAAGTCTTTGGTTTCCTGCATCAAAAACAAACAGAAAGGGGGAGTGGGGAGAGGGAGAAGGAGAAGGAGGGGAAGGGGAGGAGAAGAAAGGAAAGGAAAAAGATCAGTGCACCATTTTTCCAGCAGTGGACTGGGTAAAGGTTAATCTTTTCACCTGTCCTTCAGTGCAAAATAAAATGGCCATGAAAGACATTTTAGACTTTAGAAAGACTAGTGACTTTCAGGGAAAGGACCTTTGGTGGCATTTGCAGAGAGGAGCTCTGAAATGATGCACAAGTTGGAAAATGCTTCTTTTGACATATAGTAGGAAAAAACAGGCAGAGGTCACCTTCTGGGAGATTTAGGACAGATAGAGGATGATGTTTTTATTTCCTGCCCTTGAGAAACAGTTACAAGTAGTCCTCAACTTACAACCATTCCTTTAGTGACCATTTGAAGTTACGACAGCACTGAAAAATTTGACTTATGACCATTTTTCACATTTACGATCATTGCAACATACAGTCATGTGATCAAAATGTGGTCACTTGGCAACTGGCTCATATGAATGACGGGTGCGGCATCCTGGGAGGATCATGATCAACTTCTGTTACTTTCTAACAAGCAAAATCATTGAGGAAGCCAGATTCACTTAACAAACAGGTTACTAATTTAACAGCTGCAGTGGTTCACTTAACAATGATGGCGAGAAAAGTTATAAAATGGGGCAAACCCCAATAACAACTGTCTTACTTAACAACAGAAATTAGGGGCTCAACTGTGATTGTAAATTAAGGACTACCTGTAGTGGCTTCTACTTGCCCTGGGAGAACTTTGACATTGAGATCATCCCAATGTACAGTATTCTTTTTGCCTCCAGCTTCTAGCAGTCCATGAATTAACAAATAGTTTTTCCTTCAAAAAAAAACCCAAGTAAATAGTATCCCCTTTCCTGCTGTATGTAGTCGTGCATCTATCACATATATTTCCCTATATTTGTCTGGTGATTTGCGAAACATTTTTTCTCATTGGGATAGTTGCAAAAGAAAAAATATGTTTAAAAGTATTACTAATTATACTTCTCTTCCTCAAGATGCCAGTTTAGGGTTGAAAAGAATTCTATGTCTAGCAGGTCCTATGAAATAAATTGCCCACTAAATCCTCGGAAGGCATTGTCAGAAAAAGTACATTTGAGTGGCTTCATCTTTGCACTGGCTAGAAAGTGGGAGATGAGAGATAGGGGTGAAGGAGACAGTTCCTCCCCAGGAAACAAAGGGTGGACTTGTTAGAACAGGGGTCTCCAAACTTGGCAACTTTAAGACTTGTGGGCTTCAAGTCCCCACTTCTGCTGGCTGGAGAATCCTGGGAGTTGAAGTCCACAAGTCTTAAAGTTGCCAAGTTTGGAGACCTCTGTGTTAGAAGGTGAGTTTCATCCAATGCTGGAGAGGGAATGCAACTGTGCTTTCTGAGAAAAGCAGTCATTTGAAGGTTCCCAAAATTATATCACATCTGTACTGGTTGTAAGTTAACACCATGACAGGAATGTAAATAGACTTAACAGGAAAGATTCTTGTCTGCAATACCTCTTCTCAATAAATTCACCTGAGAGAGAGAGAGAGAGAGAGAGAGAGAGAGAGAGAGAGAGAGAGAGAGCAGCAATGAGAAAATATGAAAGCATTATAGATAAACGATAGCCCTGTGTGAACATCCTGTCTAATGCAGCTAATGAATTACGACCGTTTGTTTAATGATCATGCAACTTTTCCAGCTGGCTTCCAACAAGCAAGATAAATGAAAAAGGCAGATTTGCTTAACAACTGTGTGATTCACTTAGCAACCACAGCAAAAAAAATCATAAAATTGGGTATGACTCACTTAACAATCACCTCTCTTAGCAACAGATGTTCTGATCCCAATTCTAGTTGTTCATCAAGGACAACTTGTATGCTGATTCCCCAATAAATCACTTTCTGGAAGCAGCATGGCAATCTGAAAGTTTTGTTATTACTGAAGGCAGATCGAGGCTAATTATAGTTGAATGGCAGTTAGACAACCTTTTACACTGAAATAAATAAATAATCTAACATGTCATAGGAGTTCTGGATTTATGGTAATTTGAATACAAGCAATACAACTGAATGAACACTTACCCATTTGATCACTCCCAAGGGAACTGCAGATTAAATAAAATTTAGAACCCCTATTTCTTTTCAAAAATATTTTAAACTTTAAGAATACAGTTGTACAACATATACATATTGTTAAGTTTGCATAGAGAGGCAGACACGGAGTGCTTCAGCTCTTATTTTTATTGTGACTTCAACTCAGAACGGACCCAATTTGGCTTAGCCGAGGCAGCTATATATAGCCAGCTGCCTCGGCTGACAGCCAATCAGAGGGCAGTAAAAGAGGTTTGTGATCTGTGACAATAGTAAATGTTCTCCCATATAAATACTCATGGAATTTCTTGACAGCTGCAACAATTGCCAAAGCTTCCTTGTCCAGTTGGCTGTAGTTTCTCTCTGCTTTAGTCAAAGTGCGAGAGTAAAATGCAATAGGGGCTTCCCTTCCACTGGGAAGCATGTGGCTCAACACTCCCCCCACTCCAAAAGGGGATACATCACAAGTCAGTACAACAGGCAAATTCTCAGAGAACTGTATCAGTACAGCATCAGATGTGATTTGTCTCTTAATATTGTTAAATGCAGCTTGTTCTTTTCTGCCCCAGACCCATGCAGATTTTTTGTCCAGTAATCTATGTAGGGGTTCTGCAGTGGTTGCTTTCTGAGGTAGAAACATATGGTAGAAGTTAATGAGGCCCAGAAATGCTTGCAAGTCAGTTTTGCATTTTGGCCTGGGGGCTTTTGATTGCCTGAACTTTGGCTTCTGTGGGGTGGATGCCATGTTTATCAATCATGTAACCCAAGAATTCCACTTTGTCAGTTCTAAGTGTGCATTTTTCTTCTTTGACTTTTAACCCTGCTTTTTTGAATCTGGTTAGGACTTCTCTGAGTCTCTCGTGTAACTGAGTGTCATTTTCAGCAGAGATTAAGACGTCATCAAAATAAGATACCACCCCTGGCAACCCTTGTAGCATCCTTTCCATAAGGCTTTGGAAGATGCCTGGTGCCACGCTTACTCCAAATTGCAACCTTTTGCATTTGAAAGCACCTCTATGGGTTACAATGGTTTGGGCTTCCGCAGTGACATCACCAACTGTTAACTGTTGATATGCCTGGGCCAGGTCCAATTTGGCGAAAACTGTGCCCCTGCCAAGAGAATGTAATAAATGATGCACTACTGGAACTGGATATGCGCTCTGTTGTAGCGCATGGTTCAATGTCCCCTTGTAGTCTCCGCAGATTCTCACAGACCCATCAGCCTTGACTGGTGTGACTATGGGTGTCTCCTACCTGGAGTGGTCAGTGGGCTCTAAAACCCCTTGAGCTATTAGGTTATCTAATTGTGCATCAATTTTTTCCTTTAAGGCAAATGGAACCCTTCTGGGTTTTAAACGGATTGGTTGTACCTTGGGATCTAGGTTAAAGGTGATAGGGGTCCCCAAGTACTTGCCTAATCCATCACTGAAGACCTCTGGAAATTCAGACTTCAAGGCCTCTTCCCATTCAGTGTTGCTCATGTGATTGATGCCAGTCACCTCGATGCCCAGTGGGTTGAACCATTCAAGTCCCAGCAGATTTGGGCGATCCTTGTCAACGATGGTCAGGGGTAGACGCTTGGTGTGGCTCTTGAACTTCACGTTGAATTCTCTTGTTCCAACTACTGGAATCTTGTTCCCTTGGTAGTCTTTAAGAGTCAATGCTTGCTTCTTGAAGTGAGTCTTCTGAATATCTGGTAACAGTTCTTGAATAGTGTCCCATGACACCATAGAAAGGTATGAGCCTGAGTCCACTTCCATTTGGCAAGGCCTTCCTTCAATAAGTACCTTGACATGCACTTTTCTGTTTTTTAAAGGAGAAGAATGACCAATAGTTACTGTCTGATGAGTTTCATTCTTCCCATTTGCTTCAGTGCTGCGCCCCATTTTCTCACTGAGGTTGTTTGGCTTGAATTCTTTGTCTTTGGTTGCAGCAAACTTCCTTCTGTTTGGTGGAGTTCTGGATGATTTGCAGACTCTTGCTAGGTGCCCTCTTTTTTTCACAACGGAGGCAAATGGTGTCTAGAAACTTGCATTCAGTGCGGGGGTGGCTTCCCCCACAACCTCTGCAATAGAAATCTTGCCTCTTTCTTCCCAGGTCTTTTCTTTTCTGCTCCATTCTGAGTCTGTAAATTCCTTCCTCTACCGCACTGCAATCTGACTCAGAATCTAGTTCCTCACAAAGATTTGTGGTGGACTTTTCCCCATCAGAATGGCTCGTGGCCCTGTTCATCTTCCTCATGGCTTCTGCTGAGGACTTGGTAGCTTCTGCTGAAGAGGTTTCTTCTATTGCTTCCTTCAGCGTGATCTTAGGTTTCATTAATAACTTGCTCTGTAACACCTTGTCTTTAAGGCCCAGTACAAAACGATCGCGCATGGCCTCCTCTAAACTGTTGAATCGCATGCACCCCAATGTCTCTTAAACTTGCCACGAAGTCGTTTGCTTTCTTTTCCCCTGATCACGACGGTAAAACTTCGTGTCTCTTAATGAGGCACGATACTTGTGGCGCGTAATGGGCTCATAATAGCCTTTCCAGATCAGGCCAAGCCATTACCTTCACGTCTGCTGCTCCTGCGAGTGCCTTCGTCATCTTGAAAACTGCCGGACCGCGATGCGTAAGGAAGACCGCCCTCTTCCGCTGCTCAGAAATGGCGGCAAGATCGTTTCCCTCCAGATACATTTGGAAACGATCTGCATACGTCTCCCAGTCTTCTGCCGTCGGATCGAACGGGGCTGGGGGTGTTCAGCGCAGCCATCTCGCTCTTCTTCTGTTCCGCGTTGCCTTCTCTTCAGGGGAATCCCACCTTCGTCGCCAGTGTTAAGTTTGCATAGAGAGGCAGACACGGAGTGCTTCAGCTCTTATTTTTATTGTGACTTCAACTCAGAACGGACCCAATTTGGCTTAGCCGAGGCAGCTATATATAGCCGGCTGCCTCGGCTGACAGCCAATCAGAGTGCAGGGTTTTCCCGCACTTTTTAACCAATGATTTCAAACACTTTACAAGAACAACCAATCAATTCAAACTCTGCATACATAACACATATATACAGGTATTGTCCAATCTCCAAGGTAAGTCTAGACAAGAAGCACCATCCAAGAGTATTAGCACTGCTTTTATTGTAAGCTCACAGTAACGGAATCTTTCAACTCTGACAGTGTTTATCCCTCCATAAAACTACAGGGAGAGTCCCTTCTGAGATGCTTCCCATACCCTTCGTCCAGGGGTGGGCTTCAAAAATTTTAGCAATGGGTTCTCTGCCCGGTTGTTGGGTGGGTGTGGCCATGATGGGTATGGCCTAGTCGGGGCTTTCTGCACATGGCCAGGGGGGGCATTTTTGCCCTCCCCGGGCTCTGGAGGCTTTCCTTGAGCCTCTGGGAAGCTCTCTTCTGGCCTTCCTGAACTTCTGGGAGGCCCATTTTTCATCCTTCCAAAGCCTCTGCATGTGCCCTGCACTTACCTGCATGCAAAATGGGCCATGTGGGGACTCCTGGGAGGGGTGGGCAGGGCCAGCCAGGGGATTCTCTAAACTGCACAGAATCTTAGCTAGGGGCTATCCCAAATCCCTGCGAACCCCCAGCAGCCCACCCCTGCCCTCTTCCTTCTGGGGGTGCAATACTTTTTGCATGGCAGAGGTCTAGGCTGTGTTTCTTCTCCTGTCTCCCAGGGTCATTCCCATACACCATTAGAGATAGGTAGATATGTATGTATATATATATATATATATCCTTCTTTTAAAGAGCACATCAATAGCATGCTTGCTTTATTACAATTTTTCTTAGTCTCATTATAATTCATTTATTTTATTCAAAACAAGTTATTTTTTTAAAAAGACACTACAATATCTGTGAATAAACAGGGATTTATACAAATTATTGTTCAATATAACATTAGTAAAAGATGTCAAGCAGAGTATATTAAATGATTACTTTGATATACTTTTTTGAACAATGCCAAAATCTCCACTATATTATTGTTTGTACACGTTAAAAAAGAAAAAGGAGAAAATAAAATAAAAAACACCTAAAACTAATATAGGTCTGGTAAATATTTAACTTCTCCTTGCTTTTTGCTCTAACCAATTTGCAGTACCTGTTGGTATAAGCTTTAGAAACTGTACTCTAAATATTTGTATTTACCTTGCTTCATATTATATAATATATATGGAAGCCACTCATTTAAATTTAAACTTCTGTTCTTTATATATATATCTACATCTACATCTACATATATATATATATTGTCTGTCTATCTATCTATCTATCTATCTATCTATCTATCTATCTATCTATCTATCATCTATCTAATCTATCTAATTTCATAGTCACCCAACTTACCCAAATGATTTGCTGTATATTTTCCAGGTTTCAGTCCTCAATCTGATATTGCTGGTATTATGTCTTCTTTTCCCCAGACCCCTATTTTTCTGATATTTGGTTTTGCATTTGCAGATCCAATTTTGTAAACATTGCCTTTTGAATGAAGATTAACATGCAGGGAAATCTTGAGGTCAGGAGGAGAGTTACAAGATTCAGTTCTACTCAGCTTTGCTATCAGCATATTGTAATAAAAAATAGATTTTTTTCTTTTTCCCCACTGCCTTTATTTCAACAGGAACTATAGTCCCAAGGCACTGCAACTTGTCAGCTGTCAAATCCATAAGCTATTTCTTTTTCTGGGCTGCCATCAATACCATTTCAAGTAACATGTTGATGGTTTTCTCCCTTCAGCTTTCCTTGACTCTCTCATAAGCCTTCAGGTCTCTGGTGTAGCACTTCTTCTATGCTATGCTTGAGGGAGTAGTGCTGACAATCAAGGTCCGTTTATTACCCACGTATGAGAGTTATTTGGTTATTATTTTAAAGAAAGGGCAACTGAGAGCATTACTTTCAAATGTTGCTTAATCACTTGCCAGCTCCCTACAATTATTCATTTTGGTGATTAACAATTAGAAATATCTATTCCATCTGGATCTGGGGGAAATAGTAACATGAAGAGGCATGACCCAAAGACATATAATATCAATGATTTTCCTCCCATTGTAACAAATGGCTGTAGTAGCTGGATCAGCAGAGAGGATGTTTAAGCAAAATGGAAGCCTTTGAACCGTGGGTGCTGGAGAAATGGTTGAGAATGTTCTTCTACGAGAACATATCATTTCATAGGGGATAAAATAAAACCAGATTGCTCATGTGATGTAATAAAGCTGAAACTTAAATATTTTGGATTCATAAGGTAAAGGCAACAGTTCATGGAGAACCTCGATGATTGGAAAAAATGAAGGCATAAAAAAAGGTTAATAAAGGATACAGGTGGCTGCATATTATGACTGATAACACAAGCATCAGCTTACAAGAATTCAAAAGGGCCATTAGTGACAATCCTGGGAGCATCTGTTTTGTGAAGAATCAGAAGTGTCTAAATTTCTGAACAACGAAGTCCTCCAAAAAATTAAAATATTACAGAATCATAAAGTTGAGAAAGAGAATTTAGGTAATTGAATATAGTCTTCTGGTCAGTGCAGGGATTAAAATAACAGCGCTCAAGATCAATGCTTTCAATTCAGTGTACATACCTGAATGAGTGTTCACATTTCTGGGTAAATGATTCCAATCTTTTTCTAAATCCAATGGGAATTTACCTGTTTGAAACTTTACCCATGCTTCTAGGTTCTGCATCCTGGAAAGAGAGAGAATGGATCTCAACCTCCTTAATTCAAATATAGTATTTGAAATGCTCTCTTATCCCTCTTTAGCTGTCTTTTCTCAACACGAAACATATACTGATAATTAAATCTCTTTTTCATAAAATCTAGTTTCTCTGAAAATTTACCAATTTGTCTAAATCCTTTTTAAAGTATGATCTCCAGAGCATAACACAGTGAGGCTGGTTAAAGCAGAATAAAATGAAGTTTTATTTACTTTCTTTGATTGGTTTAGTATATTTAGGTTGGCATAGCCTAAAATATTTCTTAAAAATCAATTTCTTGTAAGTCAAGTTTAGTTTTTCTCAGCCAGACTGGTTCACTTTGCTCAAATACCAAGAAATTGTGAGGAATAGGATGGAAGGATAATATTCACAAATGAAGAATAATATTAATTTTATTACTTTTACCCAAATCTCTAACTTATGATTACAGATAAT
Organism: Naja naja; assembly: GCA_009733165.1. Classification (NCBI taxonomy): domain Eukaryota; kingdom Metazoa; phylum Chordata; class Lepidosauria; order Squamata; family Elapidae; genus Naja; species Naja naja. The sequence continues at coordinate 258,571,034 of CM019148.1, read as the reverse complement.
GAGAGTTGGAAGGGACCTTGTAGGTTATCTAGTCCAACCCTCTTGCTCAAGCAGGAGACCCTACCATTTCTGACAGATGGGAATCCAATCTCTTCTTGAAAGTCTCAAGTGATGGCGCTCCCACAACTTCCGAAGGCAAGCTGTTCCATTGGTTGATTGTTCTCACTGTCAGAAAGTTTCTCCTTATTTCCAGGTTAAATCTCTCCTTGTTCAGTTTCCATCCATTATTCCTTGTCTGGCCTTTGGGTGTTTTAGAAAATAGCTTGACCCCTTCCTCTCTATGGCAGACCCTCAAATATTGGAAGACTGCTATCATGTCTCCCCTGGTCCTTCTCTTCCCTAGACTATCCATGCCCAGTTCCTTAACTGTTCTTCATATGTTTTAGTCCCCAGTCCCCTAATCATCCTGGTCGCTCTTCTTTGTATTTTTTCTAGAGTCTCAACATCTTTTTATAGTGTGGTAACCAAAGCTGGATGCAGTACTCTAGGTGTGGTCTTACTAAGGCTTTATAGAGTGGTATTAGTACCTCACTTGATCTTGATTGTATCCCTCTGTTAATGCAATTTAGGATTGCATTAGCTTTCTTGGCTGCTGCTGCACACTGCTGGCTCATATTTAGCTGGTTATCCACTAAGACTCCAAGATCCCTCTCACAGTTACTGCTATTAAGCCTGGTTTCACCCAGTCTTTATGTGTACTTATGAAGATCAGTTTGATTTTTTTCCTGCCAGCTAAGGTATTAATTATTCCATTCAGGTTTGATGTCTGCAGATTGAAGAAGTATTTCTTCCAACTCTTCACCCAGGTTATTAATATTTAAGAATAGGGGGCACCTCTCTTCCATTGGAGCTATTGATGAGTGATCTTGGAGTACATTGTTCAGTCATTAATGTGTCCACATTTAATTATGTATCCCACATTCAATTGCCCTACCAACCAGCATGCTATGAGGTATTTTGTCAAATGCTTCAATGAAATTGAGATTTGTTTAGAAAGTTATCCAATTAAAAAATGAAATACGGTTAGTCTGGCAAGGTTTGTTCTTGACAAATCCATATTAGTGCCCAGTAATTACCATCTTGCTTTCTATGTACCTTTAGATTGTTCTCTTTATGACAAACCGAACAATCTTGCCAGATGTTGATGTCCGATTAAACAATTTGCTTGCCCAGGTGTTCTTTCCACCCTTTTCAAGGTAGGGAAATTTGTTTCCTTTCAGTCATCTGGTACTTTGTTGTTTCTTTAGGATTTCTGAATTCTAACATATAAAGCCATATGATCAGCTGCTTCCTTTGGTGCCCCACTCTATAATTTATCTCATCATGGAGGTCTATATTAATGAAAAGTAAAGAGATAGTTCCTGATTGTGTTTCTCTTAATCTCAAGCAATAAATACAAATAATAAACCAGGCTCATTTAAAAAAAAAGCATAATAGTTAATCTAGAATATATCATAATTTGTTCCTGGGACAGATTATTGTCAAATGCATGCATCAGAGAACAAATGTAGGTTCAATTGCTGTCTCAACAAGATAGCATAGTGTCATCCTACTTCTCTGGGAAAGTGTTGCATAACTAGGATATGATCTGAAATAGAACACATTAATTTCTTCTATTGGCTCTTTTTTTCCCTTCTATTCCGGAGGCAGCATCAAAGCGACATTGGAGAAAACTTTCTGCCTCCTGGATCATTTTCATATAAGAGATTCTTCCATGGAAGGAAGACAGGGAAGAACAATAAAACATCATAGGGAAGCCATCCTGGGAAGATAGGATCCTGATCAAGAAATTTCTCCAAGGAGGCTCTAGTAAAATAGAGTTGTCCAAATGAGTTGCCCTAGAAATATTGCTGTGAGCCTTCTGTTCAAAGCTCTCAAAGGAAGCTGAAAAGAGAAAAGTTTATAGGCCAGCTCTCATGTAATATTTAGGAAAGAAAAGATGATTCCTGGAATGAATCCGGTGGATATAGAGAAATAAAATGTTTGGATAACCTACTCAAGAAGTCTCATTTTCTGTACAGAGGTGGCTGAATGCACCTTCTACCGTGCATTCTCCTTGAATGGACCCATAAACTGAAGCAGTTTTCTCCTCCCCCCCTCATGCCCCCCTGGGACAAATAAATAAATGCTACAATTCAATCCAGTGATATTTTCTTTTTCCTGGTAAGTCAAAGTTAGAGTGGAGAGTATATCCTGTTCCTGGGGAGACCTTTCTCCCTTTGGGAAGGGAGAGGATAGCTGCTGAAGGTAGTAAGGTCTGGCTGGATTGATACCTCTTCTCTGACTTGGGTCAATAATCCAATTCAAGGAAGGATGTGGATGGGGGGTTATTGTTTGCTTTATTTGTGCATCCCTTGGTAGTTTTTACATTTTTTAAATTTAAAATATGCCTTCTATCATTTTCCTTTAATATGAGCTGCTTTAATATCTTGGAGCTCCCACATTAAAAAATAAGTCCAAATGTATGTAATTAATTTTTTAAAAAATCTGGATGATAAAAATAAGCATGTCATATGCCATATGCTTGCTTTATCTGTCAGTTTATGTGTGTGTCAAATATACCTCATTATGAAAGTTCAGTTGCCTTATGTGTTAGACAATCTAATAGTATAATCTCAAGCTTGGCTGGCAGTGATTCTTCCAAGTCTTAAGCAGGGTGAATTTTCTCACCGTGCTCCTGCATAACAATGAACAAAAGTTGAGATCTTCTGCATGATAACCATCTGCTGTTAATTATTGGGCAAAGTATTTGCAGCTTAGTCATCTACAATGTTCCACCGACTGTAAAAGGTCTACAAACTCCTTTGCCACCTTGTCTCTTATAAGCTTCAGAAAGATCCTTTCCAGAATTTCAACTGCTGAATGAGCAAATAAGCCTTTTGTCTTTCCTTTCATAATAGATTTTGTGTGTGTGTGTGTGTGTGTGTGTGAGAGAGAGAGAGAGAGAGAGAGAGAGAACGAACCTCACCCTACCAGTAGGAGATCTGCATAGGCTTGTTGTGTAAATGATATTTTGCCTTAAGCATCTTTTTTTTAAAATAAAGTATAAATCTAGTTAAAAGCAGAATGGCCAGAAACCCTTGTGGCAAATGAAGACCCAGGCTTTCCAACATCATAATTTATTTTAATTTTAACATTTGCCACTTTTGGTATCATATCTACCCATCAAAGAAAACTCATGCCATTTCATTTCTACTGAAGGTCAGGTGACATCAAACCACATAACTTGATAATAGAGACACATGTGAGCCAGTTTGTTTTAAGTCTTATGGCAGTGCTTCCGAAACCTGGATAAATTACCCAACATTGGGTAAAAGTGGCTGTTCTTTAGGTAACAAAATGCAACACCCATTATCTAATCACCACAGAGACATTTACACAAAAACTTTCTAATAAGTGGTAAAAAGGACCTCCTGGTTTTGGCTTCCTTTGGGTTAACAAAGGAAAAAGTTTGGCAAGCATTACCATATAGGATTAGTTACTCTATGCTGTAAAAATTGAACTGAGCAGTGCTTTAAAAGAATTGATTATTCAGTAAAAACTGAAAATTCTCAACCAAATGTACAATAAATGCATCTTACTGAAGGAGTCAGCACATCACCCATGTAGGGATGTCAAACTCAAGGCCCGGGGCCTAGATCCGGCCCACAAGGTGCTTAGATCTGGCCTGTGGGGCCAACCTGGTAACAGCAAAGGACTGGCCCGCAGTACCTCTGCCAGTGAAAATGGAGCTCAAGAGGCCGTGGGTGGCTCTCCCGAGCTCCATTTTCACTGGCAGAGGGTTGCAGGAGGTGGTTGCAGCTGAAAACAGAGCTCGGGAGCCCGTTTTCACTGGCAGAGTGTTTGGGCCACCACATGAGTGACATTGAGGTGGCCACACACACGCCCCCGGCCACATCCACCCCGCCCCCCCCAAGGTCAAACAAAACCCTGATGCGGCCCTCAATGAAATCGAGTTTGACACCCCTTTCTTAGAGGCTTAGAGGTTATCATCACCTCCCAAAATCTTGCAAATAGTGCTTCTCTACCATCATTGGTAGCCTGGGACCAGAACAGTTTGCCCAGCAGTGATGGAAAGGGAGCCAGCATCTCCTTCCCCTAGAGAATCTGCTCCAAATCATTTGTTTCTGCACTGCTGCTTACATACTGTGATACATATCTGCCTGCAGCCCAGCAATAGACTTATCAGCTGAAAATAGATGAAGCTCCCAGGAGCTGTAGCTTAATATGCCAAAGGCTGTGGGAGACCCATTTATGTACTGTAAGCTGTCCACCTCAGGAATGAATGATTCCAGTGAACTTAGGGCAAAGACCCACAGAAGGAGACTCTTCTTTTCCTAAGCGATCAGCAGAATTCCCAGTCATACCAGGCTTATTATATCCCTCATTGGGGGAGGGGGGAGCAACTATGCTGTACATGACAACCCATCTGTGCATCCTAGTGTTAGGGGCATTTTCAGGAAATAATTGCTGATTGGTTGGTATTTTGAACTTCCCTGAGGGCTGATTCTCTCTAAGAGTCCTTTCCCCTGAAGTGTTGAGGGCAGCCCGAAGCCCTGCATTTGGTCTAATGAAACACATTCCCTCAATATCACTGGCTGGGCACCATAGAGAGAGGAAGGCCTCTCAATCCATTTGCTAATGATTTTCTTGCACAGCCCTTGTCAGGAGGAAAGTTGTGCAAAACTATCAGGCAAATGCACACAAAATATAACATAAAATTGTGATAAAATGCATGGGTAGTATAGTATGCTTTTCTTTCTGTGAAGGGAGGAGTTATTTGTTAATTCATGAAGCGCTGGCAATTCTCCGTGGGGTGGGGTAATAGCTGGCAAGTTGAATGCAGAGATAGTAAGCACCAATTGGCAGCAAGTTGCAAATATATGGAAAACCTTGTGCAAAACACATTTTGAATGTAGTGAGAATAATGTGTGACCAATGCAAGGTGCTTTTTAAAGTGTACCAGGATTTATCTGTAGATACACAAATGCCACTGTGGCAATGCTCTCCTTATGAACCTCAATGGTTCTTCGCTTTGCCTTTTCTTATACACTGGAAGGGTCACAACTATTTCTCAATTCAAGAGAAATTGAATGTTTGCCCTTGAAGGTCCAGTGCCTCAGGCTATGCCATAGAGAACTAGATATGTCCAGTTGAAACTTGGGATACTCTCTGAAATATTTGGTCCCATCTAATCTTAGGAATACAAAATGAAATGCACGACAAATAACTCACAACTCTGAGCAGTTAATTGCAGTTGGACAAATAATGCAATTAATAATCTCCTGGGGCCCATGTTTAGGCATACATTAACTGAATTCAGACTAAAACAAGAAACAGCTTAACACTGTACTTTGTTCCTCATGGATATTATTCTGACATTAACTAGGAAAGATGAGAAATCTTTGTAATTTTTCCATTTCCAACCGTGGGCCTATCTGTTAAGAGTATCTGCATCTAAGTTTAGGTGTATCTAAGACCCAACTAGTCCCAGCAACGTTGTTTCTCAACCTAGTGCCCTACTGATGTAGGACTTGGGATTTATTCTCCTTTTAAGTGTGAAAATTTGCATGGCTGCCATTAAATGGTGGCCTAGAATAAATACGGATTGGGAGATGCACATGTCACAGGATTTAAGTAACTTGTACCTGCAGTACAGCAATGTTTGTTAATTGATAGCACTCATCTAATACCCCAAGTCCAAACAAAACAAATCACATGGTGGTTTAATGTGGAAAGCTACACTGTTCATTTTTGTATTGCCTATGATGACTAGACTACGAACAGGCAACCGGCAATTAGGTGAAAGAAAGCTTGCATTTCCTCATCATTACTTCTTCTTCTGCAAAGCACTAGTTCCCTTTCAACAGGAACATTTTCCATGACTTCATTCTATTTCTAAACAAAACCTAATATTTTGGGAGTCCTATATTCGTGTTGTAGTTTCCTTCTTTGAATTAGGAATGATGTAGCTTCTGATGGCGAACCTATGGCATACGTGCCAGAAGTGGCATGCAGAGCCACTTCTGCCAGCACGCGAGAGGTTGCCCGAAAGAATCCTACTGCGCATGCGCACACGCTGCCTGGCCAACAGCTGATTGTCGGGTATCTGGCGTGCATGTATGGGGAGCAGGGGGTGAGCAGGAGACGTGTGTGCATGCACAGAAATGCACAGGGCACAGGGGAGGTCATGGATGCCTGTGCAGGGGGCGTGGGGGCCCCACACGCATTGCCTTCTGGGTGCTGGCACATGAGTGCACGTGCATGCAATTTTTGGCATGGGAGCTCCAAAAGGTTAGCCACCACTGATGTAGTTTAACCTCCAGTGAATATTCAAAAAAGAACTTTGGTGCAAGGAATAGAAAGAGCTCAAGACAAAAAAAAAATTCAAAAAGAATTTGACAGTGTGATAAAAATGTAATATAAGCCTGAAGAATAGAATAGAATAGAATAGTATAGTATAGTATAGTATAGTATAGTATAGTATAGTATAGTATAGTATAATACAATACAATACAATACAATACAATACAATACAATACAATACAATACAATACAATATAATATAATATAATATGCTTCTCAAGTTACTTTGAAGCTAACCACCAGAAAGCAGGGTGGTGAGTGCCTCATCCTCTGAATGCTGGTCCAACCAGCTCTAATGCCGATACTTTTCTGGGCTCCTGACTTCATTGAACAATGAATAGTCAAGGAGTACAATTAGAGTTGGCAAAACCAATCCCCTTCCTGTCAGTATTCACCCCTCTCTCCCATTTCTACGTTACCTATGGCTGTGACCTATGGGTGGGGTGTTTTAGATTTTGCAGCTTTTAAGTTTTGTATTAATTGGGACCATTAATTTAATTCTTTTTTAAATATTTATTGTGTTTGTTTTATTGTAAGCCCGAGTCTTCAGAGATGGGGCGGCATATAAGTCCCATTAATAAATAAATAAATAAATAATAAATAAATAATCTTTAAAATCATCACAAAAACACACACCTAATTTTTCTAAAAACAAATTATGCAAGATTTTTTCTTCAAAGTATACATTTCTGATATTCTGCTATGCTCCAAATCTCATTTTAGTATTAGTATGAATTCCTGTTTTCTGACTAAGAATTCCACTGGAAAAGTTAGAGAAAGTATGAAATCTGAAAGATGACTATCTTTCAGTCAACATGTTTAATCTTTGAAATGTACTTTCCAAATATGTGCTGAATGAAAGCCTCAAGCATCCTTCATTCTGCTGATTATCCTCTGGATGCACTGGAGACTTTTGGTGTGTTTGTAACATTTGTTTCATTTGGAAAATAATCAAGCAGAATTTATCAGAAGCAAACAGATCTGCCAAACCAAGCAGCAGCCTGCAGGCTGACCAGGCACATGCCTATACTAGCAACCTCCAACAAAGTGTCCTTTCTCCTTCTTGTTCCCATTAAACTGCAACATGGGTTCCATCAACATTTCCATGCCTTCCTCCACTATATAGAGATTGATTCCTTCAGAAATCTAAAGATTCAAACATCAGGGAGAGGTTTCCAGCTACCAAGGAACATTGTTATTCTTTTGTTAAGTCTTTGCATGTTTGTCCTTTTGCAAAATATATCAACGTATTCAAATGTAATTGCTTTATATTCATTATAACTAGATAATCCATGATCTGTTGGGTTATAACTTCAGAGATATTTCCTTATCTAAACAGAAAAATGCATTGACCAAGGGCAAAAAAGCAACGGGAATAAGAGCAATGTCTGACTTCCTGCTGGTTGACTACATCTGACTGTCCTTCAGCAGCCAATGGTGAGACTCATCTACCTGACCTCCAACAGGCTAGAGCAGGACTGGTCTACTGAATCTCCAAGCAGCAGTCTGGCAGCCCATCAGCACTGAAGTGACCACAAATTTGCCAAATTTTAATCCCATGGGAGTCATGGGTCCTGGAGTATGGATGCCTTTTGTAAGTTAACTCATTTGAGGTGATTTGGTTCAAAACTTATTGCCCTGTGATGCACTGTTTCACCCAATAAAAGGTTACCAACTCAAGAATTTTAATAGTACAGAGATGTGTACCACAAGATACAAGTCAATAGAAATGTGGTTGTGGTCAGAAATTGCTTGCAGAAAGGCAGCCTGCCAAGTGAAGGCTTCTTCCAAACAGATAGCCCTTATATCTCCCAGCCCATTTGAATCCCATTTAAAATGTCCCCATGACTGATCCAATCTGTTTTGAATATTTTCAGGGTTGTTTGTTTTATGTCTATAAGCATGGGCATGTTTATGTTTGTGAATCTAAAGCTTCTAGACTACAGCATCATCAGTCAATCAGCACTTGCCCTTTCTGATTACCAGCTGAGCCCAGAGAACTATCAGTTTAATCAATGTTCACTTGTTGGACATATATGCCTTGTCATATCCTATCATGTCCAGGCCTAAGCACATGTCTCTTCTTGTCACAAAATAATAAAACAGAATAAATAGATATTTTCTCTGTCTGAGCTTCTGTGCTCATCATGATTGGGAGCTTTGTTGTCTTCCAAACTTCTAAAATTGACAAATCTGTTTGGCACCCATTGAGTTCATTCTGACAACACACCGCTGGAATGGTATCCCAGGAGCTGGGAGGTGGGTCCATCCCCAAAGCTCCTCCTGTGAGAGAATAGAGTTCCTGTTCAAGCATAAGGCAAGTGTTGCCCTTCCCAAAGCTGTATTTTTTGCCTCGGTGTAGTAATTTCTCTTCCCAGACTACTGGCACAAGGTTATCTTCAAGTTATCCTTAATTGCAAGTCCTCGGTACTGACATTATGGGCTAAAATGGGGAGAAAATTCATTTGACCTACTGACGGTTTTGTGCCATCATGCAATAGAACCCAAAGTCCTGCAAAAAATACTTTTGTCTGAGAGGTAGATATTTGGTGGGCTGATGCTGGGAGTGGTTTAGTACTGGCCGAAAAGATCAGTTGGCCTAAAAGAAAATGACGAATAATTTAAATGCTGATCCATCCATGGGGATCTCTCCACTGTATGCAAGTAAAGAAGACAATATGGCAAGGTGATTTTATACATAGCTATTTCCACATAGCTCAGGGGGAGTAAGGGAAGATTAGCATAAAGGTACTCAGAAGTAGGATCTCAGACCAAGATTTAGTAATTTGTTGTGCCTCTTATCTATCCCTAAAACTCATAGAAATCCTTCAGAATTTTGGGATCTATGATAAATCTCACATCATCTTCATCCAGAAAGCTTATGCTACAGTATATTGAAATTCTTAGACAGTTTCACAATCCAATTCTGATTCAAAAATGCCAGTCTTGTGAGCTTTCATGCTCAAATCAATGTTGATGTTGAAAAGGGGAACACTGAGGTTTTTGTGGGTATACCAGCTAACCTGGTATTAATAAGTATTTACAATACTTATTTGTATTACTCAAGTTTGCAATAACAAAAAATGTGATTTGTGAAAATATGGAGGATGCTTGTAGAGCTGAATTAACAAGCAATATCTTTTTGAGTAATGATTTGATAAAATAGCTTAGAAATGAAAATATAAGTATTACACTATACAGGAATATATAAACAATGCAACATAAAGCATTCGCAAATAGCAGCCAAAAGTAAGGAATATTTTGGGGAAGTGTCACCACATCTATGGTAGGTGTTATGCATGTAGGTTTGAATGTTATTGGTTTATTTTGAATTGTTCTTGTAAAATGTCAAAGGGGATTGGTTTAAATAGTGCGGGAAAAACCCTGCACTCTGATTGGCTGGCAACTACGGCCGCTGGCTATAAGAAGCAGCCGTAGCCCAGCCAAGTCGGGTCCATTCGAGCTGTAGTCACTAAATAAACTCTTCACTGAAGCTCTTCGTGTCTGACTCTTCCTGCAAACTTAACAGTAGGAATCATGGTTGACATCTTTTTCCAAATGCCTGAATAAAGAATGAAGTGATCTTCTCCCTAAATCTAGTGGAGTAACTTTCATGACAGCCCGTGTGATATAGTGCTTAAAAGATTGGGCTAGGAATGGGGAGGTCCAACAACATTTGCCTTCATGCAACTGTAGGTTTAATGGTCAAAACATTCTGAGTGAAAAATGATCCAATTTATTAGTAAGATTCAAAGCACATGTCTATATCCATAACCATACCTCAGATCTGGACTTCATAATGAAGCAGAAATAATTTGGTGAAGAATTTTAAGAAGATTACTGTTACTGCTACCATCTGAAAGCCCCTGTGCAGTTTTTATGTGTGTGTGTGTTTGTGTATCCCACCTTTATTATTTTTACAAATAACTCAAGGTGGCGACAACACATTTTCCTCTTTTTATTTTCCCCACAACTACACTTTAAGGTGGACTTGGGCAGGAGAAAGTGACCACCCTAAAGTCACCAAGCTGACTTTCTAGCCTGGTGCCTTAACTACTAGATCAAACTGGCTCTTCTAATCTGGTCTTTATCTCCTGAATAGATTTTTTTTAATGATAAGGAAATGATTTTAAAAAAACATATGGGAAACAATGGGGAAAAAAGCTACAAATGAAAAATAGAATCTTTTCTCTACCAGGTGCATGATAAATGCCTTGCATATCAGCTTCAAAGGGAGAGCTTATTTGTTCAAAGGGCAAGTTTTTCATAGATTTTACATGCGTAAGTTAAACAGATACTTCCTGGATGGCAAAGACAAAAATTGCACTGTGCTACCACAGCATCAGCTAAAATTGGGCTAACAGGGCAACAAACAGGAAGTGATGAACCCATTGACTTCATAGCTTAATACAGGGGGAATATAAAGGCTCTATTTATACACCCATTTAGTCAGACAGAATCCTATGTGTATTTTGAAGGAAACATAATGTCAGGCACAAAAGTCCAGATCCACACGTGAAGGTCCAATTAGGCTGATGTATTGCTAAAAGAGAATCTCATGGGAATCTAAGGAACAGCACCTGGTTAGGGATAGATAGGGACCAATGGCAGTCGAGGTGGGTTGGACTTCATTCCAAGTGTTGTACCTTATGATTCTTGACGAATGTCTCTTTTCTTTTATGTACACTGAGAGCATATGCACCAAGACAAATCCCTTGTGTGTCCAATCACACTTGGCCAATAAAGAATTCTATTCTATTCTATTCACTTGTGGTTATGTAAGGATTCTAGGCTGATCGCTCTTTTCACTCCACCCTCACGTTTTGCTATTCCTTCTCCTACACATAAAGTTTAAAAGAGTCTGGGATAACACGAAGAGTGTTGGCTGCTTATGAGCAAGACCAGCTCCACACCTCTGCCATAAATCCTACAGTATTAGAACTTTTTGTAACAGGTCGTCCATTGCTAATAATTCTTGTATGAAATTGCCTACCAGTCAGCAAAGAGGAAATTAAGGAATAGTACCTGGAGAATAGAGCCTCGGTGGTGCAGGCTGTTAAACATCCTAGCACTTAGCACTTAGCTCCAGCTACCTGCAATTAGTGCAGGCTCGAATCCCACCATGCTCAAGGTTGACTCAGCCTTCCATCCTCCCGGGGTAGGTAAATTGAGGACCCAAGATTGTTGGGGGCAATTAGCTGACTTTGTAAAAATGCCGCTTGGGGGGAGCCAAAAGCCCTAGTAATAAGCAGGCATATACAAAGAATGAAGGCTATTGCTGAGCACGTTGAGTTGTGCTCCAAAGATTGTAAGCCGCCCTGAGTCTCTGGAGAAGGGCGGAATATAAATGTGAATAAAAAAAATAAAAAAATAAAGGTGTTTAATTGCATATGTCAATTACAGTGTAGCCAGTGTCAAGCCAGGCCCCTAAAGTATGCTGGAAAAGAGAAGCAATGTTTTAGTCAAGACAGTTTTTCAAAGAGTCAAAAACAAAAAATACATTGCGGTCAGTCTCATCCTCAGTTTTAACAGTTAATTCACCTATCTGTTTTAGTTAATTCACCTATCTGTTTTGAACTTTCCCCATACATATACATAAAACATTTCTTGATACTTCGTTTTGTTTCTCTATAGTTGCGGTCTGCATCGGTTGACGGTTGCCCTCCGTATAAGATTCAAGGTGCTGGTACTGACCTATAAAGCCCTTCATGGCTTGGGTCCGGGGTACCTGCAGGAGCGCCTCCTACCAGCATTGAGGTCCAATCGCCCAGTACACTCCCACAGGCAGGCCTTCCTGGGGGTGCCGTCGGCCAGACAATGTCAGTTGGCGGTCCAACGGGGGAGGGCCTTCTCTGTGGGGGCGCCCACCCTGTGGAACCAGCTGCCCCTGGGGCTGCAGTTGGCTCCTGACCATCGTTCCTTCCACCACGATCTAAAGACCTGGCTGTTTTTACAGGCCGGCCTGGATTGAGAGGGAGTGGGGGTTTTAACGGGGTATTTTAGCATATATTTGGATTAGAGTAATATTTTTATGTATTTTTGTACCTCTATTTTTGTATATCCTTTTGTGAGCCACCCCGAGTCCCACCTGGAGATGGGGCGGCATATAAATCCAAATAAATAAATAAATAAATAAATAGTTCCATCTCCTAGCCGAACATACACAGTCTAAATCTAAACTATAACATTATTATATATCTCATTAGGATTTAGTGTCATATCTTGACTACTAAGCATAACTTCAGAATAATTTGCACATAAACCAAGAAATAATCTCATTCTAGAAGTGATTCCTATCTGCTTTTCTCTTACCTTTTAGTTTATTGAAAGCAGATTTACTGAAGCAATTCTTTCAGTCCAATCTGTATGGACTAAGTACAGTATATACCCGTGATGGCGAACCTATGGCACGTGTGCCACAGGGGGCACACAAAGCCATTTGTTCAGGCATGCAAGCCCCAGTCAAACTTACCTGCACTGCACATGCGTGCACCTGCAAACACCTCCCAGCTGATTTTCGGCCTGTTTGAGGCCTTTTTCGCCCTCCCAGGGGCTTGAGGGAAGCCTCTGCAGCCTTTGGAGGCTGAAAAATGGGCCTGTTTCAGCACTTCCGAAAACAGGCACTTGCAGTATTTCCAGAAAGCCCGTTTTTCGGCCACCCGAGGCTGCAGAGGCTTCCCTCAAGCCTCTGGGAGGCCGAAAAAGGCCTCAAATGGGCCAAAAATGAGCTGGTAGGTGTTTGCATGTGCACTGCAGGTAAGGGGACAGGTGGGTGTTGTGTGTGCTTGCACGAGGGGGCAGGTGCATTGTATTGTGGGTGGTGGCACATGCGCACATGCTTTCAGCACACAACAAAAAGATTCATCATCACTGGTATATGCGTGCGCTTCACTGGTTACCGGTTGCCCTCCGGGTGAGATTCAAGGTGCTGGTTTTGACCTATAAAGCCCTTCATGGCTTAGGACCGGGATATTTATGGGAGACCCTGCTGCCAGCAACTGTTTCCCATCGTCCTGTGCGCTCTCACAGACAGGGCCTCCTTGGGGTTCCGTCAGCCAGACAATGTCGGCTGGCGACCCCTAGGGGTAGGGCCTTCTCTGTGGGAGCACCCACCCTATGGAACCAACTGCCCCTGGAGCTTCGGGTGGCTCCTGACCTCCTTCCGCCGGGCCTAAAAACCTGGTTGTTCCAATTCACTGACCTGGACTGAGGGTGGGGGATGGGAGTTTTAACAATTGTTTTTACTGTTTTTACTGTTTTGATTATAAATTGGGTTTCCTATTTAATGTCTTTTTAATTGTATATTTTGTATTGCTTTTATGGTTGTACGCCTCCCCGAGTCCTTAGGGAGATGAGGCAGCTTAGAAATCCAATAAATAAATAAATAAATATACATACATACACAGACATCAGTAGCCTTCATCAGTGTGCCATATTATATAAGTTTCAGTCACCCATAGAGGAATCAGAGCATCCCTGTGTTTTATATTGTATTATTTAACTATAATATCAGTTGGATGGATGAAGTATAAAATGATTCAGAGATACATTTTTGTTCATGAACATGCAATTTGGAGTATTTAAAGGCATGGGAGGCAATCTAAACAGCACACACTGTTTTCTCTGTTTGTCTCGATTGTCTGATTCTTCAACTTGTCTTAAACAAATGTGGTCTTGAGTCCAACATGCAGTGGGTATTTTTGCTACTCCTAGGGCTTTTCTAAGGAGATACTTGTTTAGGAAACCTTTCTATTTCATAGCTGCTGAATGAAATTTTCTTTTAGAGCAGAATAAAGACAAGAAATTTGGGACTGTTGCAGACCTATTCAGCTATGATTTCGTGTGTCAGAGGCCTGGGCCGGCTGTGCCATAAATAATAGGTATATGCAAAATGCCAATTTAATTGTTACAGGTGAAACTCAAAAAATTAGAATATCGTGCAAAAGTTCATTTATTTCAGTAATGCAACTTAAAAGATGAAACTAATATATGAGATAGACTCATTACATGCAAAGCAAGATAGTTCAAACCATGATTTGTCATAATTGAGATGATTATGGCTTACAGCTCATGAAAATCCACAATCGCAGAAAATTAGAATATTGTGAAAAGGTGCAATATTCTAGGCTCAAAGTGTCCCACTCTAATCAGCTAATTAAGCCATAACACTTGCAAAGGGTTCCTGAGCCTTTAAATGGTCTCTCAGTCTGGTTCAGTAGGAATCACAATCATGGGAAAGACTGCTGACCTGACAGTTGTGCAGAAAACCATCACTGACACCCTCCATAAGGAGGGAAAGCCTCAAAAGGTAATTGCAAAAGAAGTTGGATGTTCCCAAAGTGCTGTATCAAAGCACATTAATAGAAAGTTATGTGGGAGGGAAAAGTGTGGAAGAAAAAGGTGCACAAGCAGCAGGGATGACCGCAGCCTGGAGAGGATTGTCAGGAAAAGGCCATTCAAAAGTGTTGGGGACTTTCACAAGGAGTGGACTGAGGCTGGAGTCAGTGCATCAAGAGCCACCATACACAGATGGAACCTGGACATGGGCTTCAAATGTCATATTCCTCTTGTCAAGCCGCTCCTGAACAACAAACAACATCAGAAGCGTCTTACCTAAAGAAAAACAGACCTGGTTTGTTGCTCAGTGGTCCAAAGTCCTCTTTTCTGATGAGAGCAACTTTTGCATCTCATTTGGAAATGAAGGACCCAGAGTCTGGAGGAAGAATTGTTATGTATGTAGGTTTGAATGTTATTGGTTTATTTGAACTGTTCTTGTAAAATGTCAAATGGTATTGGTTTAAATAGTGCGGGAAGAAACCCTGCACTCCCATTGGCTGGCAGCTACGGCTGCAGGCTATAAGAAGCAGCCGTAGCCAAGCCAGGACGGGTCCATTCGAGCTGTAGTCACTAATAAAGTCTTTGCTGGAACTCCTCGCGTCTGACTCTTCATGCAAACTTAACACTGGCGACGAGGTGGGATTTCCCTGAAGAGAAGATGACGCGATGAACAAGCAACTGAGCGAGATGGCTGCGCTGAACACCCCCAGCACCGTTCGATCCGGCGACGGAAGACTGGGAATCATATGCGGATCGTTTCCACATGTTCCTGGAAGGGAATGATCTCGCCGGCATCCCCATCGAGACGGAAGAGGGCGGTCTTTCTCACGCACTGCGGTCCGGCAGTCTTCAAAATGGCGAAGGCGTTGGCGGGAGCAGCAGAGCTGAAAGTAATGGAATGGCCCGATTTAGAAAAACTTTTGAGAGCCCATTACGCCCCACAAGTATCGTGCCTCATTAAGAGACACGAAATCTTACCGTCGGGATCAAGGGATAGCGAGAATGTTAATGACTTCGTGGCAAGTTTAAGGGACATTGGGGGTGCTTGTGACTTTACCAACTTAGAAGAGGCCATACGTGATCGGTTGTTTTAGGCCTTAAAGATAAGGTTTTACAAAGCAAACTATTAATGAAACCTAAGATCACGTTTAAAGAGGCCATTGAAGAAGCTGTTTCAGCGGAAGCCACCAAGTCCTCAGCAGCGGCCATGAAAAAGATTAACAAGGCCTCAAGCCAGGCCTCAAGCCATTCTGATGGGGATAAATCCACATCTACTCATTGCGAACAAATAGACTCTGATTCTGATGGCAGTGAGGCAGAGGAGGGATTTTTAAACTCAGAATGGAGAAGAAAAAAAAGACTCTGGGAAGAACAGGCAAGGGTTCTATTGCAGAGGCTGTGGGGGCCACCCCGCACTGATTGCAAGTTCTTTGACTCCATTTGCCTACGTTGTGAGAACGGGGTCACATAGCCAGAGTCTGCAAATCATCCAAAACTCCACCAGCTAGGAAGAAATTCCCTGATAGAGACTTTAAGCCCAACAATTTCCTTGAAAAATGGGGGAAATTTAGAAGCAAATGGCAAGAATGAAACGCACCAAACAATCACTATTGGTCATTCTTCACCCTTAAAAAGCAGAAAAGTACATGTGAAGGTGTTTATTGAAGGAAGACCTTGCCAAATGGAAGTGGACTCAGGCTCTTATTTATCTATGGTGTCATGGGACACTATCCACAGACTTTTTCCCAGAATTCAGAAAAAGCATTTCTAGAAGCAAGCACTGACTCTCAAAGACTACCAAGGGAACAAGATTCCAGTAGTTGGAGCGAGAGATTTCAACGTGCAGTTTAAAGGCCACACCAAACGTTTGCCCCTGACCATCGTGGACAAGGATCGCCCAAGTTTGCTGGGACTTGAGTGGTTCAAGCCACTTGGCATCGAGGTGACTGGCATCCATCACGTGAGCAGTTCTGACTGGGAAGAGTCCTTGAAGTCTGAGTTTCCAGAGGTCTTCAGCGAAGGACTGGGCAAGTATATGGGGACCCCTATTGCTTTCAGCCTAGACCCCAAGGTGCCCCCAATTCGTTTAAAGCCCAGGAGGGTCCCATTTGCTTTAAAGGAAAAAATTGATGCACAATTAGATAAACTCATTGCTCAAGGGGTTTTAGAGCCTACTGACCACTCCAGATGGGAAACACCCATAGTCACACCAGTCAAGGCTGATGGGTCAGTGAGAATCTGTGGTGACTACAAGGGGACACTTAACCATGCGCTGCAACAGAGCATATCCTGTACCAGTTGTGCATCATCTGCTCCATTCCCTTGGCAGGGGTACAGTATTTGCTAAACTGGATTTGGCTCAGGCATATCAACAATTAACAGTTGATGATGCCACTGCAGAGGCACAAACAATTGTGACCCATAGAGGTGCCTTCAAATGTAAAAGACTACAATTTGGAGTAAGCGTGGCACCTGGCATTTTCAGAGCCTTATGGAAAGAATGTTGCAAGGACTGCCAGGGGTAGTACCTTATTTTGATGATGTATTAATCTCTGCTGAAAATGACACTCAGCTTCAAGAAAGACTCAGAGAAGTCCTTACCAGATTCAGAAAAGCGGTTTAAAAGTCAAGGAAGACAAATGTACACTCAAAACAGACAGAGTTGAGTTCCTGGGGTATATGATTGACAAGCATGGCATCCATCCTACTGATGCCAAGGTTAAAGCAATCAATGAAGCCCCTAAACCTCGATGCAAGGCAGATTTGCAGGCCTTCCTTGGCCTTATTAACTTTTACCACATGTTTCTACCTCACAAAGCATCTATTGCTGAGCCCTTACATCGCCTACTTGATAAGAATGCTGTTTGGATCTGGGGGCGGAAGGAACAGTCAGCATTTAACAGTATTAAGAGACTAATCACGTCTGATGCTGTGTTGATACAATTCTCTGAGAATTTACCTGTTGTTCTGACTTGTGATGCATCCCCTTTGGAGTGGGGGTTTTGAGTCACAGGCTTCCAATGGACGGGAAGCCCCAATTGCATTTTACTCTGCAGCTGTCCAAAGCAGAGAGGAATTATAGCCAATTGGACAAGGAGGCTTTAGCAGTTGTTGCAGCTGTTAAGAAATTTCATGAATATCTGTATGGCAGGTCATTCACCATTGTTACAGATCACAAACCTTTACTAGGCATTGTGGCAGGAGACAAACCTACACCTAATATCCTGTCACCAAGAATGCTGAGGTGGACTGAATTTCTTGCAGCCTATTCCTACAAACTGATTCACAGGCCTGGCAAGGACATTGGACATGCTGATGCACTGAGTCGTTGCCCACTACCTTGCCACAAGGAGGACTTTGAACTTGAAACTCACACCTTTTCCTGGAGACCGTTGCTAAGCTTCCAGTCCATGCTGCTGAGATTGCCAAAGAAACTGCCAAAGATGCTGTGTTGGCACCTGTTATGGGCTGGATTAAGAAAGGTTGGCCTCTTCAAGATCTACCTCACCTTGCCCAACCTTTTAAGTCCAGGCAAACTGAATTATCTGTATTAAGAGGATGTTTTTGTGGGGTAACAGGGTGGTTATTCCTGCAAAACTGCAAAGGGAGGTTTTGGAAATGTTACATGAGGGTCATCCTGGGATTGTAAGGATGAAAGGTTTGGCCTCTTTTCTGATGAGAGCAACTTTTGCATCTCATTTGGAAATGAAGGACCCAGAGTCTGGAGGAAGAATGAAGAGGCACACACTGCAAGATGCTTGAAGTCCAGTGTGAAGTTTCCACAGTCTGTGTTGATTTGGGGAGCCATGTCATCTGCTGGTGTTGGTCCACTGTGCTTCATTAAGTCCAGGGTCAACGCAGGAGATTTTGGAGTACTTCATGCTTCCTTCCGCAGATGAGCTTTATGGGGATACTGACTTCATTTTCCGGCAGGATTTGGCACCTGCCCACATTGCCAAAAGCACCAAAACCTGGTTCAATGACCGTGGGATTACTGTGCTTGATTGGCCAGCAAACTCGCCTGACCTGAACCACATAGAGACTCTATGAGGCATTGCCAAGAGAAAGATGAGAGACATGAGACCGAACAATGCAGAAGAGCTGAAGGCTGCTATTGAAGCATCCTGGTCTTCCATAACACCTCAGCAGTGCCACAGGCTGATAGCTTCCATGCCATGCCGCATTGAGGCAGTAATTGCTGCAAAAGGGGCCCAAACCAAGTACTGAGTACATATGCATGCTTATACTTTTCAGAGGTCCAATATTGGTCTATGTACAATCCTTGTTTTATTGATTGCATGTAATATTCTAATTTTCTGAGATTGTGGATTTGGGGTTTTCATGAGCTGTAAGCCATAATCATCACAATTATGACAAATCACAGCTTGAACTATCTTGTTTTGCATGTAATGAGTCTATCTCATATATTAGTTTCACCTTTTAAGTTGCATTACTGAAATAACTGAACTTTTGCACAATATTCTAATTTTTCAAGTTTCACCTGTACATGCACAAAAACCAGAGGGGAATTTCACTGGAGTCAGTATTTTGTGCTAATTACAGCACTCCAAGGTATATGATATTGCATCCTTTAAAAGAACTTGATATTATCTGCAAGGTTAAGCATAAGATATAGCGAAATGTTCTGCATGTGAGCAAAATAAGAGAGAAGGTGTGTATCAGAGGTGGTATTCAGCAGGTTCTAACCAGTTCTGGAGAACCGGTAGCGGAAATGTTGAGTAGTTCAGAGAACCAGCAAATACCACCTCTGACTGGAGATTTTACAGCAGAGGTCTCCAAACTTGGCAACTTTAAGGCTTATAGACTTCAACTCCCAGAATTCCTCAGCCAGCTGGGGACCCGTTTTACAGTATCCTTCCCTTGCCACTCCCACCAAGCTACGCCCACAGAACCGGTAGTAAAAAAATTTGAATCCCACCACTGGCGTTTACACACACACACACACTCATTTATATGCATAGTTGCTGACAGACTTGGGGCATGTGGCTAAATCCCATACCCTGCACTCTTTATATTTGTCTATGTCATGTAAGGTAAAGCATTCGAGGAGCATCACAGATTCAATGGCAGCCAGTGCAGGGCAATTGTATTTCTCAGGTGACATTGTTTGTTCTGAGCCTTGTGGCCTAAGGTTCACCAGTACTTGAGAACAGCAGCTTTTTAGGCCACCCAAGGGAAAGCAAGTCAGCGAAGAGGCTCAGCTCCAAGGCAAAACAGGCCAAATAGTATTTGCCATAATTCCACTATAAATCCTGCAGTTCTCATTTCAGTTCAAGTAATAGCATGCAAATGTTCTTATCTGAAAGCCCCAAGGTCTGGATGTCCTGACTAGAGAAGTGAAAGAACTGTTTAGAATTAAAAAAAACCATTAGCTAGACATACTCTTCTGCTTTTTAAAATTCAACATACTCATTTGCAGGTGAGATTTCTTTCCCTGAAATCTAATTTGCACTTGGAAAAAGGAAGTAGCAACTGAAAAACAAGTGTGGCCAATTCAGATTTGAATACTTGTATTTTGTAATTCAGTGTAAGTTTCAGAATATCCAAAGCAGTAAAGCAGAGTATAAAAATAAACAATTAAGATCAAATGGGCCTAAACATACTGATCACAGACCAGTGGAGTCATAATTCACCTACTTAGCAATTAATTAAGGCCCTGCTTAAATGTTTGGAATAATGGAAATCGGAAGCAGCAGAACAAGGCCAACTTTTATTACTTTGTCTCTGTAACTATACAGTATTTGGGAATGACCTTGGGCGACAGGAGGGAGAGAGAGCCACAGCCTAGACAAGTATTGTGTAATGTATGCAGAGTTAATCTGATTGGTTGTTACAAATATACAGAGTTCAATCTGATTGGTTGTAAAAAGGGCAGGAAATCCGAATACCGCCATTGGCTACAAGCCGCGGCAGCCGGCTATATAAGCTGCCGAGACCAAGCCATTCTGGCGTAGTTCTGAGCTGTAGTCACACTATTAAAATGAGCTGAAGCACTTTGTGTCCTGTCTTCTTCCGAACTTAACACTGGCGACGAGGTGGGATCGTAACGGATAAGAAGACAGTGCAGAAGAAAAAGACAAGATGACTGGGCTGAACACGCCACCAGCCCAATTCGATCCAAAGAATGAAGACTGGGAGTCTTATGCAGATAGATTCCAAATGTTCTTAGAAGGAAATGATCTAGCTTCCATTTCTGAACAACGGAAAAGAGCGGTTTTCCTAACACACTGCGGCCCCGCAGTGTTCAAGATGGCAAAGGCTCTGGCTGCACCAGCAGGCGTGGCGATGGCATGGACAGACTTGGAAAGGCTATTGAGGCGCACTACACACCCCAAGTATTGTGCCTGATCCGCAGACATGAATTCTACCGCCACAATCAACAAAAGAAGAAAGCATCAGTGACTTTGTGGCCAGCTTGCGAAACCTTGGTGGTGCCTGTGAATTCATCATGCTAGAAGAAGCCATGCGTGATCGTTTTGTATTGGGGCTTAAGGACCAGACGTTACAAAGTAAACTACTCATGAAACCCAACATTACGCTAAAAGAAGCCATCGACGAGGCAATAGCAGCAGAAGCCACGAAAACCTCAGCAGCCACAATGAGGAAGATGAACAGAATAACCAACCACCCAGAAGGTGAAAAAACCGCAACAATACATTTTGACGAACTAGAGTCAGAATCAGAGTACAGCGGAGAAGAAGAAGAGATAAACAGACTCAGAATGGAGCAGAAATGGAATGCCCAGGGCCGGAAGAAGCGAGATTTCCATTGCGCAGGATGTGGAGGAAACCACCCCCGCACAGAATGCAGGTTCCTGGAAACCATTTGCCTCCATTAGAGAAAAGGGCACATCGCAAGAGTCTGCAAATCATCCAGAACTCCACCAAACAGAAGAAAGTTCAATCAAATAACAAGGACAAAGAAGTAAAACCCAGCAGCACAAGTGGAAAAACTGAAACACATCAAACAGTAACAATTGGTCATTCTTCTTCATTGAACAACAGGAAGATCAAGGTCTATATCGAGGGAAGACCGTGCCAGATGGAGGTAGACTCGGGATCATATCTATCCATGGTGTCATGGGACACTATACAGAGACTCATTCCAGAGATCCAGAAGAATCAATTCAATAAGCAAGCATTAACTCTCAAAGATTACCAAGGAAACAAGATTCCAGTAATCGGAACAAGAAAATTCAACGTGAAATTCAAGAATCACACTAAACTTCTACCATTGACCATCGTTGATAAAGACCGCCCAAGTCTTCTAGGATTGGAATGGTTCCACCCCTGGGCATCAAGTAACCAGAATCAACCATGTAAGTGACTCAGAATGGGAAGAGTCATTGAAGAAAGAATTCCAAGGTCTTCAGCGACGGATTAGGCAAGTACTCGGGGACCCCTATTACTTTCAATTTAGACCCCAGCATACAACCAATCCGTTTAAAAGCCAGGCGAGTGCGTTTGCACTCAAAGCTAAAATTGATGAACAGTTAGACAAACTGATAGCTCAAGGGGTACTAGAGCCCACAGACCAGTCCAGATGGGAAACACCCATAGTTACCCGGTCAAACCTGATGGCTCAGTAAGAATTTGTGGGGACTATAAGGGGACATTGAACCATGCACTGCAACAGAGCACATATCGGTTCCAGTGGTACATCATTTGTTACACTCCCTAGGTGGGGGTACTGTTTTCGCTAAATTAGACCTTGCCCAAGCATACCAGCAGTAACAGTACAGACGATACAACTAGACCCAGTGGGGTGCATTTAAATGCAAAAGGTTGCAATTCGGAGTAAGTGTGGCACCAGGCAACTTCCAAAGCCTTATGGAAAGAATGTTACAAGGTGTAAAAGGGGTTGTACCATACTTTGATGACGTCCTAATCTCTGCTAAAAATGACACTCAGCTACGTGAGAGACTCAGAGAAGTATTAATCAGATTCAAAAAAGCAGGTTTAAAAGTCAAAAAAGAGAAATGTACACTAAGAACTGACAGAGTAGAGTTCTTAGGTTACATGATTGACAGACACGGTATTCACCCCACAGAAACAAAAATTCAGGCAATCAAGGAAGCCCCCAGACCTAAATGCAAAGCTGACCTTCAAGCATTCCTGGGACTTATTAATTTCTACCATATGTTTTTGCCACAGAAAGCAACAACTGTGGAACCCCTACATAGACTGCTCGATAAAAAAGCTACATGGGTCTGGGGCAAAAGAGAAGAAGCTGCTTTTAACAGTATTAAGCAACAAATCACGTCTGATTGTGTATTAATACAGTTTAGTGAAAACCTACCCGTGGTATTAACTTGTGATGCTTCCCCTTTTGGAGTGGGGCGGGTATTGAGCCACCTGCTACCAAGTGGAAGAGAAGCTCCCATTGCGTTCTATTCAAGGACATTGACAAAGGCAGAGAGAAACTATAGTCAGCTGGACAAGGAAGCGCTGGCAATAGTAGCAGCTGTCAAGAAATTCCACGAATACGTTTATGGAAGAAAATTCACCATAATCACCGATCACAAGACTCTCCTCGGAATAGTGGCTGGCGATAAACCAACTCCTATCATCCTTTCACCCCGGATGATGAGATGGACCGAATTCCTCACTGCATACTCGTACAGACTTGTTCACCGTCTGGGAAAGGACATAGGGCATGCAGACGCATTGAGCCGCTGCCCATTACCTATGAACACTGTAGATCCAGCACCTGAGACTTACACCTTTTTCTTAGAAACAGTTGCTCAACTACCTGTGGATGCTGCTGAAATTGCAAGAGAAACCGCTAAAGACAGTTTATTGGCACCTGTTGTCAATTGGATAAAGAAGGGTTGGCCACAACAAGGACTTATGGACATCTGCAAACCATTTAAGTCCAGACAAACCAAACTATCTGTGCTAAAGGGGTGTATTCTATGGGGAAATTGAGTGGTTATTCCTGAAAAGTTACCAAAAAAAGTATTGACTATGTTGCATGAGGGGCACCCGGGGATTGTCAGAATGAAGGGATTGGCTAGGAGCTATGTATGGTGGCCGGGGATTGACAAAATGGTTGAAAACTGGGTTGCTGGCTGTACAAATTGTCAGGAACTGAGACCCACACTGCCTATCGCCCCCAAACAGGAGTGGAATGTCCTAGGGGGCCATGGTCCAGAATTCATATTGATTTTGCTGGACCAACTAAAGGGCACACCTTTCTGATTGTAGTAGATGCATATTCCAGATGTCTCGAGGTTCTTCCCATGTCATCCACCACTGCAGAAGCTGTTATCAAACAGCTAAGGAAATTTTTTGTAACTCATGGGTTGCCCGATTCCGACAATGGTCCCCAATTTACTGCCAACCTTTTTGAATCATATCTAGCACAACAGGCATAAGGCACGCTCTTACAGCCCCTGGGCACCCCTCCACTAACGGCCAGGCTGAACGTATGGTTCGGTTTACTAAAGAAAAACTTCAACAATTAGGTCCAGGGGATATTACTAAGAAAGTGGACAAACTGCTCAGTATCCAACACTTTACCCCCAACCCTTCCACTAATTTAAGCCCTGCAGAGCTCTTAATGGGCAGAAAACTCAGGTCAACCCTCGACCGCCTTCACCCCACTTACACTCCTGAGAAACCTATTGATTCTAGTAGCAAAACTCGCATTTTTCAAATAGGGGATTGGCTTTATGCTAAGAACCTTGTGGGTGAACCTTTATGGATTCCTGTGGAGATTACCCATGTAACAGGACCCAGGTCTTACAGGGTACAAACGATGGACGGGGTCACTTGGAAAAGACACATATACCAATTAAGGTCCAGAAAATCCCTAGAAACTTGCCCTGGCAAGTTTCAGGACTCATTACGCACAACCCAAACCGTGGGGAAAGGGGGAGACCTTTTGAATAATGAACAAGTAATAATCAACCCTCTCTTAAATGGGATAACATGACAAGAGCCATCCCAAGCCCTAACACAATCACAACAAATGCTAACTCCAGTAGAGGAAAGCACAAATATACCTATTCAAGGGAATGACAATGGGCTGGGAGTGGACTGGGAGGAGAGACCAGGTTGGAGTAACGGAGCCGGATCACCCAGCCAAAGGATTCCTAATATGGGGATTCCAAAAACTAACATTCCTTCAAAACAAATAGAAGTTCCTAGAACACCTGAACCACGCAGGTCCAAACATAACGTTAAAGCCCCACCTATTTAGAAGAGTACATTAGATAGATGGGGTTTGAGTATGGGCTGGACCAGGTGGGGAGGGGTGTAATGTATGCAGAGTTAATCTGATTGGTTGTTACAAATATACAGAGTTCAATCTGATTGGTGGTAAAAAGGGCAGGAAATCTGAATACCGCCATTGGCTACAAGCCACGGCAGCCAGCTATATAAGCTGCCGAGACCAAGCCATTCTGGCGTAGTTCTGAGCTGTAGTCACACTATTAAAATGAGCTGAAGCACTTCACGTCCTGTCTTCTTCCGAACTTAACATATTGTATAAAAGGTATTTCAGTCCAAATATGGAGGGCATGGGAAACATTCTAAAAAAGACTCTCCATAGTTTTCTAGAGAGAAAAGGAATTGACGGGATAAATATTTTTACTCTAGCAAGATTCTGTTAATATAGCCTTACAATAAAAATAGAGCTGGGTTGTGCTTCCTGTGTGGATCATCCTGCAGGGATTTATCTCACTATATAAAATTTAGAAACACAAATATGTTGTTTTTTATAAACTTGGTCCTTTTCTCCATAGAACGAGGATGACAGTAAATTCATTGTCATTTTTGGTCCAAACATCTAGCCCTGGGACAAACCAAGTCATGAGAATGTATCTTGGAGCAAAATACCATATTTTCCTTGTTCCTGATATCAACAGTTATCTTCATCGCCCACTTTGGAATGTTGGGTGTTTCCAGAGAGTCTTCTCATTTGACACCACCTATTTAAGCCATAAAACTCTGAAACCGATCCAGAAATTTATCTTCTATTCCTCCTTTGAAAACACATCTCAAGCCAAATTACAGAATAGGGAAAAGTCCATGTTAGAATCAGATCACAAAGAATAATCCAATGACGAGTCTGTATTTTCAAGATAATGGCTTTTGATTTAATTGTGTGATTTACTTGTGAGAACTATGTTTAAGGAAATTTCCTTGAGTGGAAGAAACACATAGTGTGAGCCAAGCCTTTCAGTACCTCCTTAAATGAGTATTTTCTTGCTGCCAAGTTTTAGAGCTAGTTTTACTGTTTATATATAATTTACTGTTGTAAGTCAGTGTCAGACTTCTTTCCTGTCCCTTTTTAAAGCAAATTGCACACTGAATGAAAGTAACCAAACCTCTGGAATGTGTTGGTATGTTTTACAGGCAATTAGGAATTGTATTTGAAACTTTAACAAAAAGCTTATTCATGGGAAGGGCAGGATAAGAGAAACAGTCTTCTCAACTACCAGCATGTTAAAAACCAAGCAAGTTTGGAAATCTCAAATGACAAGATGAACGAGTTTCTCCAGTTATTATCTTTTCACATTGCTCATAATTCCATATTTCTTTAATAGCAAATGTTCATGAGTGAGATTTTTTTTAAAAATTGATAGTTTTAAACAGTCAGTCCAAGAATGAATTTGAACTTTGAATATTTTAATCATGCTTTAAAATTACTAACAAAATTAAAATCCTTTGCAGAATCCTTTGAATTTTAATCCTTTCAAAATATTTTGACAGGTTAAAGATCTTCAATAAGAATAGCTCATATTTGCACAGCCTGCCTCTGAAGCCCAATTCTTAAGTAACTTGATGCAGTATAATTGCTGCTAAAAATCACAAGCTGGTAAGATATCACATTTTGTGATCAATAAAATACTCTAGTTTAAATGCTGAGATAAAACTTATTTCCACAAAGCACATTCTACCTAGAAAATAACTTCTCCAGATCAGCTCAATCTTAAAAAGTATTTTTTCTAAACTTTCCCAACTGTCTCAATTTTGATAAATATGTTTTATTATTACATTAATTACAAGCAGGCTTGTCATGCTGTATTTAGGAACATGTCACTTA
This sequence comes from Naja naja, assembly GCA_009733165.1. Taxonomy (NCBI): domain Eukaryota; kingdom Metazoa; phylum Chordata; class Lepidosauria; order Squamata; family Elapidae; genus Naja; species Naja naja. The sequence continues at coordinate 258,544,259 of CM019148.1, read as the reverse complement.
TATTTGGTTCCTTTTTCTGACCTAGTTATTGTTATGTATGCAGGTTTAAAGTCATTGGTTTAGTTTGAACTGTTCTTGTAAAATGTAAGAAATGATTGGTTTAAAAAGTGCAGGAAAACCTTGCACTCTGATTGGCTGGCAACTGCGGCTGCTGGCTATAAGTAGCAGCCACAGCCCAGCCAAAGTGGGTTCATTCTGAGCTGTAGTCACTAATAAACAAAGAGCTTGAAGCACTCCACGTCGGTCTCTTCATGCAAACTTAACAGAGTCAACCTTGAGCCTGATGAGATTCGAACTGCCAAATTGCAGGCAGCCAGCAGTCAGCAGAAGTAGTCTGCAGTGCTACACTCTAACCACTGCACCACCATGGCTCAGGATGCTAGGAATAGGCCTTCAAAATCTCCCCACAAAATAAAATGGAGTCAACATTTTAAGAAGTTGCTTATTTGAAATCTTCTTTCCCACTTTAAAGTAAATGGTGTTCATTGAGTTGCAATTTTGACATACATAAAAGTGGGATTATTTACTACTCCTTGTCATGACAAAATTATCTTGGGACCCTCTGTTTGAGAAATAGTCTCTAATTTCCTTGTACTCATTCTGGAAATTTCTTTTCTGGTTGTGCTGGGAATTTTAAATAGGGTGGACTTTATGTGGAAGGCAACAATCAGATGACCACTAGATGGAGATTCAGAAAAATAAATTCTATCATGCCATATACTGGTCAGTCAGGGCTTTGTGGGCCAGATATAGTATGGCTAATTCAAGAGTGTTATCTTGATGTGAGATGTACTCGTCAAAGCGAGATTTAAGACTCGGTTCATTGATCCAAAGAAACAAAATTTATTACGCATTCGCGAAAGCGGGTTCCTCCAAGCGTTGAAGGAACCCAGGGCTTTGTTTAACAAAGCTTTTATAGCCCTAAACTGCAGCCCCTCTTACGAGGGCTTGGCTTACATTCTAACTATGTTTAGCCAATCACTAACTAATACAGACACTTTTCTTCCTAATATGGGAAATCGCATACTATGCAATATGATATTTTGAATCTGCTACGTCTTCTCTGAGTTTTCTGAGTTCGAGCACTACTTCCTTATTCTGTTCTAACATGGGCTCCTGCTCATGATATAAAACAACTTCCTGCTGCCAAAGGTCAGAATCAGAGGTGGTATTCAGCAGGTTCTGACCAATTCTGGAGAACTGGTAGCGAAAT